>VXAL01018008.1:412054-429258 GCA_013399475.1 Chauna torquata | reverse complement strand
TATGAAGAGACTCTAATACTCGATATAGCAAGATTACGTTGAACAGGGAAAATGTTAAGTGGGTAAGACATTAAAGAAAAGACAAATGAAAAAAGGAAAAGTATTTTCACCTACTCTGTAGAAATTCTTATGCCTGTAGGAAACTGAGATAATGTTTTATTCCCCTCCCCTCCCCCCATTCTTTGACTGGGGAAGAATCTTTTTGAATAGGAGATAAATGTTTATTTAACTTTCAGTCACTTGGAAAAAACAATGCATGGGGGAAGAATATTACAGTTAAAACACTTTTAGAGTTTATGCTACTTTTTTATAAGCCAAACTGTTGCTTGTTTTCAAGATTAGGCTGAAAGTGTTCTAGATCTTTTTCTGAGCCTTAGTGGCTGCAGAGGTGAAGACAGTAAATCATCATGGACAAGTGAAGTGATTTGGGAGAGTGGCAGCCCAACAGTGTTAGACAGTGTTAGAGTAAGGCAGTTTAGCAGAGTTAGATAAGGGAAGATGTAAACTTGTTTGGTTCCATGCTGTTGCAGTGCTTGTATGAAAAGGTGCTCTCTTGAGTAGGTGATCCTAACGTGAAACTTCTGAAAGCCTCACTCTAATAAAAGTGAATAATCACATTCCCAATTAGATTTTCCAGCTGAATTTTGCAGTTTTAAGGAAGATCCAAATCTGAAATTAAACCTCTTGTCCACTGTGCTGAATATTTATGTAGAAAAATATACTGCCAGATTGGTGCTAATCAGCATTGGCTTTGGGATCAAGGAACACGGAGCAAGACCTAGTTTTGAGCCATTGGTTTGAGCTGAGTAGTGCTAGACAAGAGGAGAGGGATAAGGAAAGGCTTCCCACTGAACCAGGCATAGGCTGGAGGGAGAGCTGTGATTGTGAGTCTAGTGTTCCAAAAGTGAGTTTTAAACAGTTTTGTCCACCTATAATATTGCACGTTGGTGAAAGAAACTGAAGTTTTGAACTGGAAGTTAAAACTGAATTTACTAGTCATTTTTCATATACAATGCTAAGCATGGAAAGTTATAATCTTTATCAGAAAACTTTCCATTTCAGGTTGGAATTGTTGGAAGAACAGGAGCTGGTAAATCAACACTCACAAATTGCTTATTTAGACTTCTGGAGGGATCTGGAGGCAAAATAATTATAGATGGAATTGATATATCAACTATTGGACTACATGACCTACGTGGAAATCTTAACATTATTCCACAGGTGAGATGTGATTTAGAGATGACTTTTTTTTTTTGACTAACACATGGTATTTCAGGATTTTTTTTTTGTTTTGTTTTTTTCATTTGTTTGTTTTTTGAGAAATTACAAGCCCAAAGTCTACAGACTGCCAAGAGACACAGGCATAAAACTCCAGTAGAAAGTTATTGCTTTGAAAACAGGTTCTGTAATGGCCTGTCAGGTTTTAGAATCAAATTGTTGAGAGTCTTAGCTTTTTGATTGGATAGTAATCTTCAGTACTGCTGGCATAATGTTATCCTGAAAAATGTCATGACTGCATGTTGGCATTTATATGGAAGAAGCCTCAAAACAGGTGAGACCAGAATTGTGACGTTAGGTTTTACTATGCCAGGTTTAGTTTAAAAATCTTAGCCAGAATAACTCATGTTCTCCAGGATCTGTATGTGTGTAGTTACATACTCTGTTTTCAAGTCCCACCTGGAGGCAAAATAATTAAAAATAATTCTAATTGTTTCTGAAGAACGTAGGGAATAAAGTGATATATAGATCATGTATGTATATGTATTTAAATTAATCTGTTATGATCTGACACATAAATCTGTCCCTACTTCAGAACAAGGCAGAAAACTCAAGCTTAGCTCACATGTCATTAGGATTGTGTTCATTGACTTATTCTGAAATATTCTAATATAAAGTAAAACCTAGAACACAAATTTAATGGTCACCTGAAGACTTTTCACATGTTCCCTTAATGGTGTTAAGAAGACCATTTTTGTGTGTGAGGGATGTTAATATCGTTAAAATTATCTGACATTTTCCATTTTTAAAAGTTATTTTCTTACTTTTCTGAAGTTTTAGCCTGGCAATGTATTTTCTGTGTCTCTACCTTAGCCTGTACATGGAGAGGAGGCTAATATTTAAACCAAAATAGCTTGGGTGTTTCCGTGAATGAACCAAATAGGAAAAAAATATGTATATATTCCTTCAAATCCCTGTTTGCTTTTCCTTCAAGGAATCTGTGTGCTCAGGGCAAAGATAAATTTACAGTTTTTATGGTATAACTTTTGGGTCAGAAAATGACAGTACTAACCCAAATTTGGTTACGCTGCAGGACTTCAAAACACAATTCATACGTGCTCAGTTGTAATATTTTTCTAGTTTTAAGCAGCTAATGCTCTAAGAATGGGCACATGTGTGACAGTTGTAAATTACACAGTATTTTCTCAAGTGCAGTTGCAGGGCTGATTTATTGAGGATGTAGTATATGGAATCCAGATCAAGGCAACTAAATTGAGAGAGGTACAAGAAAGTTCAGTGAACTAACAAGCTGGCATCAGACAAGGAAACTAGAATTGAAAGGCTGCAAAATTGGAGACTAGAGCTTGTGAAGGGTATGTGAAGTCTGGAATGTGGAACTGAGTAGGCCAGGAGAATGGAATCGATAACGATAAAAGTCTGCAACAGAAAAAAGGGCATGGCAAGATACCAGAGCTTTCAGTATGCACATGTTTTTTCAGATCCTGTAATAGAGTCAAATATGTCTCATACAAACAACTTTTAAAAATCATAATAATGTACAGACTTGCAAGTTACCTTAGTGATGTTCCAATGCAAGTAAAAAAGTTTAAATGAAGAATACGCGCAAGATCTCGTACAATTGTAACAGTCCTTTTTGGTCCCTTAGCTCTCAAAGTTACCACTGTTCTGCTTGCATGTAACTTGCTAGTGAATGTTGTTTGCCTTTTGCAGTTTACCTATTAGGTTACAACACACTGACTGCACTTAGTCAAGATGTCTGTTCACTGCCTCTAAAAACATTAGTTCTGTTTATAAATCTGTGCAGGTATTCATATGTTGTCACGTACTGATTTCTTATATTTGCCCTTTCAAGAAAAAGGTTTTTGTGTGCACCCAAAAAAGTGTTCAGACTTAATTAAGACTGTAGAGACAAGCATTCAGTAATTATGAAGTGCTGGAGGTAACCCATATCCTCGTTTGTGCTCTATCCTGGCATCTTCTAGTCTACATATACTTTTCTAGACATCCCCTGATGTAGTCAGTGCACAGAAGCTAATGATGCACATTGAATATGCATTCATGCAATAATTGCTTTTGTTCTCATTGCTAAATGTGTAACCTTTTCTGCAGGGAAACTAAGAAAATTTGACTCAAAACCATGGCCTTCAAATTTTTCTTAACTGTGCTCATGAATGTAGCATCCAGTGCTTAACAAAGTTGACAATACTAATATTTTCATATATTGTTTCAGTTGCCAGATGCTGGGCAGGTCTTCAGTCAGCCATTGAATGGGTAGCACAGAGTATGCATACAAACATAAAGTTGCTCTTTACGTTCACATTAATATGGAGCTGAGCATGCTGAGACCCAACATGATTTTGTATTTTCATCCACCAACTTCAAAACATAAAAATTTCCCTCACAAAGCTTCATTTCCTAAATTATTTGTTCCAGTTTCCTGTGTTAATGTAAGGATTTATGGCAGTCTTTTAGGTTTATGTTGGAACTGTGCACTCAAATTTTGCTATTATTTAGGACCCCGTCTTGTTTTCTGGGACACTGCAGTCAAACTTAGATCCACTTGGAAAACACTCCGATCTTGAACTGTGGGAGGCACTGGAACTGTGTGACTTAAAGGATTTTGTTGAGTCACTCCCAAAGAAGCTCCTTCATGAGATTTCAGAAGGTGGTGAAAATCTCAGGTATATAAATAAGCAAGTGCTATTGTAGTTATTTTCTGATACTGTAAAACTGTGTTTTCCTTCCAGATAATTTACTGCAGAAATTATCAGTAGATAATTTTTCAGTAGATAATAATTCAGATCGTAATTCTCCATTCTGAGTAGAATTATTCTGGTAGCAAGAGTTTCTTTGACGTGACCAGATGGTCACAACTGTATGAAGTCCTATGGCCTGTGCTGTATGGGAAGCAAAGGAAGTGGACTCATTTCAGCTCCAAGTGTATGAATGGGTGCAAAGGGACGGGGGCTTCATAGACCACCTAATTAGATTTGGATAAAAAAGTGCTCATTTATTTAAAAAAAAAAAGGGCAAAACTGCAGAGAGCTAGTTTGTTTGCTCTGTTTGCTTAGGCAAAGCAACTCATTTTTTCCTTGTAGAACATTACCCCGTAAGGAGAGTGACACTTGAAACAGAAGGACTCTGAGAGACAAATAGTGAAGCTTTCAGCAGCAAAGGGGCAGGCCTTAATTTAAATGGAGTGTATTGAAAATTAACTTGAATTTTTAGGACAGATCATTTTTAGAAGAATCTAGAAGGCGTACACCAGAGGTAACATACAGGAATATCCCGACTCTTACCCTGAACATTATGAAGTGGTTTAGCATTCAATCTGGCCTATTCAGACTCCCCGTTATAATGCGAGTATCGAAGCTGAGGGCAAGACTAGGTTTAAAAGTCACACCTTAATTACTATTGGTGTGCTGAGCAAGAAGAAATCAAAACTTCCAGAATGAGGTGAACATATTTCTCCAGTCTTTTTACAAGTATTAAGTGTTGTTCAGGAAGATAGAACAGATAGGCTCCAAGCTAGTCTAAGCTTTATGTCAATGTTACCTGCTCCAATGTCTAGGACTAAGTAGTGAGGAAACAACATCATTCTCCCCTTCCTCAAAGTGCCTGACCTGACCTTCTCAAATGTATTTAACAGTGTTGGCCAGAGACAGCTGGTCTGTCTGGCCCGTGTTTTGCTACGGAAGACAAAAATCCTGGTCCTCGATGAAGCGACAGCTTCTGTTGACATGGAAACAGATAACTTGGTGCAGTCCACCATCAAAAGAGAATTTTACAACTGCACAATATTAACTATAGCACATAGATTACATACAGTCATGGATTCAGAGAGGTAAGTAAGTTTTGATATGCCATTTTAAAAATAAATGGCTTCTTTCAAATGCCTCAGTTTTCAGACCTTCAGAATTTTACTATAGCACTTTTTACCTTAGTATCTTTGTATCTGTATAATCCAAGTTATCACAAAAGGCTTGGGTATTGATATTAATTAAATATTGATGACCTCTGTTGTTTCCCCATTCTAATTACAGAATGATTTTTTTTTTCCTGCTAAGACACATGTATAAGCTACTATTATGACAACTTAATTTTCTACAACAAAGGGATTACACTGTAGAATTTTAACCAACTAAGCAAACATTCCATTTTCAAAAGCCTTTTTTAACATAGGCATTCCTAGCTTTAGAAACCAATGAATTACTAGTGTAATGATATTTCTTCTAAATAAGAGTTCCAGTTAATAGGTATCTGTAGTAGGGCTGGAAAATATGGTTGAATAGCATATTTTTTCTCTCCTGTAATCTTTATGATTTTGTGTTGTAGAGTGCTTGTTCTGGATGCAGGAAGGATTCTAGAATATGATACACCCCATAATTTGTTACAACGAAAAGGTGCGTTTTCTGAAATGGTTGCAGAGGCTGGTATAACAAGATAAAGAAAGCTAATGAATGAATTCTTAATGAAGATGAGAATTCCTTATACCAGTAAACTCTCTACAGATATGTGGCATTCCTGATGTTATGAAATAATTATCTTCCTTGAAAGCTCCTGACAACACTGCTGTTTACTACAACTACAATCTGTATATATTGATCAGTTTCTTAAATTAACTGTCTGATTTTATACAAATCACTTATTTTGATCATATTGGCACTGGACCAACACAATGAAGCTGTAATTTTCATGGCATATTTTAAATCTTGCAGTATTAAAGATGGATTATAAAATAAATCTTGCTGTTCACAAAGTGTTTTAATTAAGAAATAGTGCTTAATTAAATTGCTTGGGCATTATGCCCATTTAGTTAATACATTCTCATTAAGATTGTGAATGTATAAAAATGCCAGGTTGCTTATTGTATGGACATAGAGGCAGATCTCACTTGATGCTGATTTTAGGACATACATATTTGCTTGTATACTTCAGTAATTCTTGAGGCAACAAACTTGCCATATTAAGTTTATTTTCTTTTTGACTTTTTGATTTCTGAATAACTGAAAAATGATTTCAAACAACTGAAAAACATGTAAAAATAATTTAGCATTATAAAATCACATTGTGAAAGGACACCATGAAAATGGGGTCAGGTGCAGCTATTTGCTAGTAGATTTTAACGCAAACCTCAATACTACTTAGAGCTGCATGAAAGGTTATATACATTTATTGAAAGCGTCAATTAACCATGCCTGTGTTTCTGTAGGCCACATAAATATTGCCATTTTTACCACACATCCTAAAACTCTTCAAGTTCAATACCAATTGTGGGGAGGAATGGGTTAAGAGAAGAAGATTGGAAAGGAGCAGGGAATGAGAACAAACTGAAGACTGGCAAGGAGGATTGTAAACATGCTCAAGTGACCTTGCAGCTGGGATGACCTAAAGCCTGGAGAGTAGTCACATCGGAAAACACGTATATCATACCTATTGCTGTGTATTCTCTGTGTTTGTTTGGCAAGTAGCACAAATAGCACAAGTAGCACAAAATTGGGTATAGATAACAGGTGTTTCGTAGACTTGGAGGTGCCTTATCGGACATGCTTGAGCTCCCTGCCTGGTATGGAGAAGATCAAAGCACAGAGGTAAACTGTGTCAGTGTGAACCCTTGATAAACAGGTGCAAACAGCAGGTCGGTGATCCTCTAGCATGGGCTGAGCTGAGTAGCGCCTGAGTCTCCACTTGCGTGCCTCTGCCCAGGTGCTGCTTCGAGGATCCCCCAGCTGGCAAGGTAATGAAAATAAATGTACTCTTTGCATTTCAGCCGTGGGTCTGTGGTTGTTCCTGCTGCCTGCCTGTACTGATTCACACTGACTGAAGCAAGCAAACCCAAGTTTGCAGCTTTAGAGAGGTGGTGAGAAACAATGGAGACTTTCTGAAGAGATTTCCTCAAAGATGTGGCTCTACTACAGTGAAGGTAAATAATTGCTCTATCCTTTCCTGACAGCAAAACAAAACAAAGTCTTCCTGTGTTTAAGGCAGTACTTCCGAGTTTAATGGACTTCAAAACACTACTAAATATACTACAGCTTGTGCAAACATACTGGGAGAATATAATGGTTTTAGAACACATTAGGAGTAAGAACAACCCAAACCAGGTAATTATAGTTTTCTGACAGTCCTAGAGACAGAAAGTTTCTCAGGAGACAGAACAACTTCTTGCTTTTCATCTTTTTTCCTCTTCTTTCTGCCACCTGAGGCCAGCAGTGGCTTCCCAGTAGAGCAGAACCTTCCATACAAACATTTAACTTCCTTCCCCACCACATTTAAAGTGCCATTGGCAGGCTTTTCGCAGATCTTCATCTCTTACCTACCTTCATGCTCCCCACTAAACCCACACTTTCCTGGAAATATCACAGGAGGAACTGGAAAAGCCCAAAGTGGGTGCTATTCCTAAACTGGTTAGGTATGTTTTAGGTTTAATGCTAGGATAGGTAAAGACTTCAGTACTCAGAGACCAACTCCTTTCTCAAGGTACAGAAAAAATAACCTGAGGACTTGTATCAGTGCGTGGTAATTATATTTATTTAGGTGGAGAGAAGGGTTTTCTGTGTTTACTGCTAGGCTGACATAACCTTACAGCTTCAAATACCTTTAGTCCGCAGTTGTTGGAGATAGCTACAGAATGAATAATTGCTAAGTCTGAGAGGAAATAAAATGAATGGCTAGTGTCAGCAGAAGCTAAATAGCCATTCCTCCTCCTTCAGCAAGCTGTAGACCTCACATACAGCTACACTTTGAAAAAGGAGGTGCAGTGAAGGCAGAAGCAGCACAATATGCTCCTGCTATGGTTTCATGCAGCAACAAACTAACCCACCTAACTGGTTTAGGGTAGGCAGAAAAGACAATTCGCAGTAGGAATATCGCCCAGGGTCTGCAATCTCTACTTTCATCACAAGTCTAATGTCAGATACGGACTCTACAAAATAAAGAGGGACCACTTGGCTGTAGTGGACATTCCCTGTGTCCATCCTGCAGCTGTTGACCAACACAAGAAAGGTCTGTTCCTGCCCAGCACCCTGTGACCCAGGAGGCAGAATACAAGGAACATAGGAGTAGGAGTGGTGGGAGCTGCTGCCTCACCCACAGGAGCAAGATCATTGTCACTGCTTGGCCCCTGCTTCCCCTTTGACCAGCGTTTCCTGATGTATTCCCTTGTACCAACCTGCAATCTTTTTTCTCATTTCCATTCATCCACCTTGAAGTGCAGCTTCAGGAGCCAGAGACTTCCCTTCCCACCCCAATTCTTAATACTCCTCTGTGCCTCTTTCCAGAGAAGATCTGTCACTCCAGGCTATAGAAACCCCTTAATAAATTGGAATATTATAATCTCATCCTCTAAGCTCCAGAGGAATTCAAGGAAGAAACAGGGAAATAGTGCTGTTAAATTATGTCCCTGGGAAACTGAAACAAGACAGGTCAAAAGGACAGAAATTGCTTTTATTAAAAACATTCTAAAAGGTTATAAAATGCATTTCAGCATCTGCACTTGGAAACAATTCAGGAATGTACAATTAGTGAGGCATCTCATACTTTAAGAAGTTCAACTCAGAATACAAGCTTTAGCTATATAAATTTGGTACACATCTAACACCACAGGTAACCATATTCAGATTTCAAGGACAGTTTGTAGAAAGATAGAAAGATTTCAGCCTTCAAATACCTATTTGTTTAAACAGAGACTTTTGATAAGCAGTATGTGTGCATACCTGGAAATGTCCGTTTAGTAGAGTGTTCTACTCATCTAAAATTTGATGATTTGTGCCAAAATACAGTACCAAGATCAAAATAAATAACTTGATTACAGAATTCAGAAAACAGTTATCTAATAAATAAGGATGCATTGTGACATATCCAATGTACAGTAACCTGTCTACTTCAAAAAATCTATATAGAAATCTGAACGAATAAATACCCTTTTGTGAAATTTTTACAAGTAAACACCAACTCACCCTTCCCTTACAACTCCCAGATTAAGGCTGGAGGGTTGTTTTTCTTTTTTTTTTTTCTTTTTAAAACTCCTCCAGAGTGAAGGAGTATGCTAAAGAGAAAAAACGTTCTTAATTTATTTGCATTGACAGTTTAACAGTTTAAAGTTACTCCCACACTTCTGCCTAACTTGTCCGAAAACTGCAAAATGCTTTTAATAGTTCAACTGCAATGAGGTTCTTTTTTAATGCACTGCATAAAATGAGCACAGCTCCATTAAAAAAAAAAATGAAAGAAAAGACTAAAGACCTACTAAAACTCCATACAGTTTGACATGAATTTATAGCAGGGCAGAAGAAAGGCCACAATGACTCCAGATACTTTGAAATATATGTTGAATTAAATACATACATGTCTGCAAGGCAAAGGCCCCAAATAGTGACTGCATGTGAGAACTGTACTGTATATTGACATTCATCCATGATTTCACTGAAAAGACTTCTTTCAATTCAAGAGTTGTAGTTATATTCACCTTAGTCACTTAGCAATCACTTTTTTTTTTTTAAATAACTGTGCAACATTTTCTTTTGAATACATTATCACATTTTACTGGAAGTTCCATACAGATATAAAGGCAGGGTCACTTTCAAATAGGTATGAAGGAAGAAAAAAATCCTCAAAAAAGTCACTTTGGTTTTCAACTCAGTGAAATTTAACAGATGTTAGCAATATTTTGGGAGTCTTTTGTGAAGTTAAATAATACTGATGGAATGATTGCATGCAACTAAGATTCAACTTAAGAGGTTTTTAATAGGATTACTTCAAAAATATGTTTAGATTATAGCTATGCTAACAGCTGCATCAGCATAACTGAGAAGGCAGTGCCATAAATCAGGTCTACTGCCAGAAGAATAATAAGCTTATTTTAATATGGTCATAGGTTAAACTATGGATCTAAGCCCCACACTTTATATCTTGGCACACTTAATGCAAACAATTTTTTTTTTGGAGCATACAAGAAAATGCTTAGAATCACCTGTTACTAGAGCTTACCTGATTAAGGCTGTGTTGATGGATGATGATAAGTCTTAGCTGAATGAAGTGCTTTCACTGTAGAGTTCTGAACAGACAGAAATTCATCTGGCCTTTTAAGTGTTGTTTTAACTCTCCATAAAAAGCAGAACTGTCACCAATTTTTTTTTTGTATTGATTTTTTTTCTCCTCATGCATTTGCTAGATAGGTGGGTGGCAAAGTATTTGCCTAAAATAAAGTCTTAAGATGCACTACCTCAAATCCTGAGTTACAGGCACTGCTTCCCTCTCAGAAGAAGGACTACAATCTCTAATCTATGTTCAGTTCAGAGTGGGGATATGACAAAACTTAAACCAGAGATACCAGCTAAAAAGTACAAAGTTGGGTGAATTTTCATTTACTAGAAATGCAGGAACTGGACTTCAGCTAGTTGCTCCCTTCTGTCCCACGCTTTCCCCCTGAAAACATACAGCTGGGAGGTACTCAAGGGGAAAAGACATCACACACTAGTAAGTGCGTAACAATGAAATTCCTGTTGGTCAAATTCAAGGGAAGATATACAGATGTAACTTTAACATATGTAAAATTACTACAGTTTTCAAATAAGGTGGGGAGAGGTATAAACAGTTGGTGATATGCAGTTGCTCTCTTTCAAGAATGTAAGTGGTATGACAGCAGCACCTCCGTGTTAACCACCACGAACAGATCCGGAAGTTAACCCTTGAAGACACACTAAGTAACTCTATGTTAACAAGAGCTAAATTTCTTAACATGGTTTGACTAAAACATGAGACAATAGTTTGCCACAAGGTCTCAGTAATACCATTATGCTGTTATGAACAGCAGAAGAATCAACTGAATGCATAAATCTCATTCAAGCTGCAACATGCCTTTCAGAAAGGTTCTTAAATGCTCAAATGACTCAATTTAATAAATAAATTTAAGCTCAACACTACTAGTGCTATGCGCGTTAACACTGCTTCACATTCTTTCAAAGTAAATGTATGTGACATGGGAACTCCTACAGTACAATGCCATATTATTTCTAACCTTTAGTCACACTCCCTTTATATTTAATTTTTAAACACCTCTTCAGGATTTGCTAATAAAATTTAGCAAGAAAATGTGGGTGTGTCCTCATTAGCATTTTTATCCTATATACAATGTACAAGCAAACACAGGACACTTCAGAACTTCAAAAATCACTCGTACCTTTAAAGTAACATCTAGTTTTAACACAGGCGTCCAGCAACATTTTAACTGGAATAGATTACAAAAATGAATGTTATATGGCTAAGATTAGGCTCCACTGCCAGTCAGATAAGTATGCACCATCAGAGTATGCTTTTGGAGAGATGGAATGCAATGGGAAAGAGTTTATCTTCAGTTAAAATTAGTCTTCCGTAAATGCTTATTAGGAATTTCTACAGCGCTGACTTGGAGAGGCCAAGACCCACCAACAATTCCTGCTTGGATAGCTACACCCATTACAACCGCTAGATCAGGGTCTACAGAGGTGTTAGGTTCCTTTCCAAAGAAATCCTGAATGACTCTGCGTATTTTAGGAATCCGAGTGGAGCCCCCAACTAACACAATTTCATCCACTTCTGCTTTGTGTAGGTGGCCTTCCTTCAACACCTGTTCAATGGGCACAAGAATCTTCTCAAAAAGGTCCTCATTCAACATTTCAAATAGTTTCCTAGAGATTTCTCTTTCAAATACAACTTTGACAAAGTTGTTTCCTCCATTCAAAGCACCTCCAAGATTTTTCAGGTCTTCTGTTTTCTGTGAAAGCCTGCTTTTATGAACAATATTTGGTTTTACCTGACTTTCTGGAAGTTCTTTTGTAAGCTTCCTTTCTGGCATAGTCAATGACACCCTTAATGTAGACGCCTCATGAACAGTCAAATTTAATTTAACTGCTTCCACAGCCTGTCTGAGGCGATGTATTTCTTCTTTTCTTGATGGCAGAGAACCATATATTTGACGGAGTTGATCATATAAATGCTGCATCAACCTCTGATTAAAATCCTGTCCTCCAAGTTTGTTGTTACCTAAAACATCAGAATAGAGTGCATCAGACACATCACCTTCGAAACTTCAGAAAGCAGCACGAACCTTCTGTTTTACTGTGAGATGGTATTCAAGGGCTAAAACAATGATACTAGAACCATCAACACAGAGCAAGAGCTCACAGAACTGGGAAAATAGACATAATTATCATCCACTGAAGAATATATAGTCATCTATAGTCATCTCCAGATTTTTTTTTTCTTTAATTTAGCAACTATTCTAGAATGAATCCCTGTCAATGTTTTTCCCCTGGAACTGCTCTGTTACGCTGTAACAGGAAAAAAAAAGTGGTTGTTACCTCAATGGGGGTATTCTCTACAGACAAAAATACATAAGAAAAATTTATAGCTGGTAGCCTGTTACTGAAGTGCAATATCTCACAGTAAATTGTTTTCCCAGCTAAAATTCCCAGAAAATTTAAGTTTCTCTCTCTGCCCAGAATGGACTTTTCTCTTAGCAGCTACCACAGTGCAATTTTACAGGAGCTATTGTTTTAACATTTTCATGTTATTCAATGGCTTCAAACATTCACATGAAAAACAACGTGCTATTGAAGTATATGGATATACCCTGAAAAAAGCAGAAGAAAGTGATAAAATGCAAGCAGTAAGCTTCAAGCTCTATTAATAGGTATATCTTACATGAACCTTCAGAGAGAGAAGTATTCTGTATACCCAGTTTCTTCTGAAAGATTATTCTCGCACCACATTTCCAAAACCTTTCAAATAATTGTTCATGCTTTCCATTAAATAGATTTTAAAACGGCCTGCCAGTTTTCATCTGTTGAACAGTACTCTCAAAGTTTCCACCTTTTTGTTATGACTGAAAAGAGGAATTCACTTAATGGACATCCATCCAAATAAATTAGAATCAAGTAGCTGAGTATTCTTGCTCTTCCACTCTTACTGGGCAGAACAGCAGCTCCCATCTGTCTGAATCCAGGTCATCTGCAAAGCAGTTGTGTATTCAGTCCAGTTTTACTGAGCATTGCTGCCAGAACTCTTTGCCAAGGGATGAATCACTTTGGCATATATGTATTAAAAAACACTTACTTCTGGGTTAACAGAGTGCAGTTTCCAAACCCTACACAACTGCACTGAAGCCAAACGTAAAGCAAGGATGTTCTCAAGCACTCATCAACAATTCGGTAAATACTCTCAGCTCAGACAAAGGTAACAGAAAGCTTTAGAACAAAGTAATTGTAACACACAGCAGCGCTTGTACTAGTAGGTGCACAAGTCAACAACCACAGTAAAATTAAACCACAATCTATTACTCTGAGTCAGTTAAAACCTGTGAATTGCTCTTAATTGGTGAAACCACTTGCAAACCTAGTTTTGTATGAAAGGCAGTCGAGAACACTTTGTTGTGAGACTGATGCGTTTTAAATAACTTCCCTAATGGTGACTTTAGGTGCACCTCTCTCTTCGCTCTACTCCTTGAGAAAGTAAAGCATTTTTCTCACCTGCCATGGCTCGTGTGAGGAACATCCCTCCCTGCTTGTTCAGCAGAGATACATCCAAAGTTCCTCCACCCAAATCCACCACCAGAACATTAAACACATCAGCTTTGTGGAGTCCATAAGCCATAGCTGCAGCTGTGGGTTCATTGATGACTCGCAAGATTTCTAGCCCTAAAAAGAGCAAAGCAACAGTCACATACACTACAAAAAACTGTAGTTCTCACATCATAACAACATTTATCGTTAGCTATTTTGAACTAAACTTACTTTAAGTGAAATGTCAGCTCTAAGGGAAATAGCTCATCAAGTATTATGCATAGAAAATTCTTTTCCTTATTTTAGCCTGAAGTACTACTACTTCAGTGTCAGGATGAAGGCACGAATCATGATCTCCCCAAACATGTTTTCCCCAGAGAAATCTTGCTAAGTAGATTTATTTCCCATCCTTCTATTTTTGTTTAAATTATTGTCCAAGGGTGCTCCGTACGTTCTCTCTATTTGGAGACTACAAAAAAAGACTTATTTTCCTTAAGTAAAACTTAATTCTTCTAGCTATGTATGTTTTCATTAGTCTGCTGCATCTGCTGGTACTCGAGTTCTCTGCTATTCCTCACAATTGTTAGTGGTCTGTAGAAAAGAAAAAATTCCATTCTAAGGTTTTCTATCCTCTCCAGGCTTTGCTGTTAGTGACATAAACCTAAGGACAACTTTAAGGCTCCACAGAAAAATGCTGGAATCACCTGCAAGGTTAGCTGCCTTAATGGTAGCATTCCGTTGCCTTTCATCAAACTCTGCTGGCACAGAGATGACTGCCTTCGAAATGGGCATGCCAAGATGGTCTTCTGCCATTCTCTTCAACTTCAGTAGCAGCTGAGAGCCGATATGCTCTGGAGTGACATGAAAGGTTTCATTAGCTGTCACAGAAAATTCAGCTGATCCGCCATTGTTGAAAATCTAGGAGGAAAAAGCAACACAGCCCATAGATAAGAAGTCTTTCTTACATTCTCTCCTATGCTCCCACCAAATGTTAGATTCGCATGTAGTCTGCTTATTCTTGAAAAATATGAATTTTGCCACTTCTTGAATCACTTTTATTCCTTGATTGTGAGTAGTATGCAAAGCATGCAACTTAGGGGGTTGGAGTATATCCAAAGTACTGACAACTCCTCTGCCTGAGTGAGATGCATTAAAAAAAGTTAAAACCTAGCAACTACGTAATCAACTTTAATGCTATATGACAAGAAGACATTCAAAGACAAAAGTATTACTTTTTAATCATTAGGTTTACCCTACTGATAAAGCTTCCCACAGGTTCTTTGTTGTGAAAGGAAGCAAACAGATTGGTATTGCAACAGTTTCTCTTAACAAGAATCCAAAGATGGTTTGCGGTAGCTGAAAATTAGTCTCTTTTCAGCAAATACTTCACCATGCTAAGCTAGTGCAATTTTTTTTTTTTTAAATAGCAGCTTTCAAGATCTGTTGCTGGTCAGTTTAGCACTAGAAAAGTGCTACGGAAAAATGCACTGGGACAGAAAAGATGCTGACTTTTACACTTTTTTTTTTCCTCGTGTCTCAGAGCAAAATGAAACTTCATTAAAGCACAGTTAGAATTTCAAGCTGAAGTTTATGCTTTAAGACAAGGGGTTGGAAAGTTACCCAGAAACACATTTCACAGTTGAGGTCAGGGTCCTCCGGAAAATCACTGTTTTCTGCATGAGAGTTGACACAACTTCCACCAGTGTTTCCTCCTCCCCTCTCTGGGTATGTCTTATGGTTTCCAGACATATCAGATTTAGCCAAATGACTCAGGGTCAGAAAAACTGGTCACTCATTACATGCTCCAAGCTTGGAGAGAAGTGAAGATGACAGCTGCGCTTACCTTAAATGGATACCTGCTACTTTCACTTTTCAGCTCGTCTGAAGTGAAGATTTTCCCAATGAATCTTTTCGCATCATATATAGTGTTCTGAGGATTTGAATCAGCCAGCTCTAGGGCATCATATCCTACATACACATCTCTGTCTGTGAAAGCCACTATACTCGGTATGCTGTTGTGCCCATTTTCATCTGCAATAACCTTCACCTGCCCTGTTCCAGGAAGAAAGACACCAACAGAGCAGTAAGTTGTGCCAAGATCAATCCCAATTACTTTTGGTGTAGGCATTGGTAAATATTGCTGTGCTAGATAGCCAGCTAACAAGAGAGCCAGAACAGCCGAACCTGAAACACAGTTTTTTAAAAGACAGCGTTAGAGTCAATGTCAATGCAACTTATATGGCATTATACATTACACCTCATGCAGTTTTATTTGACGCTGTGAAGCCTGTTCAATTACTTAATCAGTTTTCAATTTCTTCAGAGGTCACCAGCAAGTTCAGGTCTCTTAATTCCATCAGACTGGTAACCACTGCTAACCTACTACAAAAGTGACTAGAAGAGACAAAATTCTTAGGCATTAAACACTAAACTGGTTCAAAAAAAAAAAAAAAGAAAAGCCAACACCAGTAAAGCTAAAAATATCACAAACCTGTAATAAGTTTTTTTTTTGGTCCAAAAGGTACTTCAAAAGTATAGGTTAATTAATATTTTGCAGGCAGTTACTTATGAGTGACACTGAAGGAACACATAATCAATGAGGCTGTACAAAAGTCGCAGTGAAATGACAAACTCCCAATTCAAATATCTTCTTCAGCTTCATCAGAAGTATTAAAATAGGGAGATGTAAAGCCATGCTAACTGTTCCTATTTCAGTCATAGCTCCCAAAGAGCACCTTCCCACATCCCTGAATCTTCCCTATACCTTGAAATAAAGATGTAAACTAGCTTAAGTGCTGTGATTTTTTTTTTTTCCATTTTACATATAATCAACAGACAAAGCAAGAAACCCAACAAGGGAAGGGTGGTCACAGCTGTGCTTCAAATAGGCTAGTGAGAAAGAACAGGTTTACGTTGGCTACTTCTTAACAATACTCCATTGAGCACTTAGCTTTACAAACAAGGGAACACAGAATACATAACACTAAGCAGAGCTACCCTGAACAGCCAGTCCAGGATGACAACGCTTACAGGACCGCCAGAGCCCCAGCAAAACCGCACCGCCGCGGTCAGCGCCTATGGCCTCAGGCCGGCTGACGAGACTCGCCGGGCCGGGCAGAAGTCACCCTAGGCCAGGCAAGAGGACGCGGAGCCCGCTCAGCCCCCGCCTCTGGGCTGAGCACAGCCGCGGCGAGCGGGGCCCGGCACAGCCCGCGGGAGCGTCCTGCTACACGCACCGCGCCCGCCCNTGCCCGGGGGAGGACGGGCCCTCCCGCACGCACCCAGCACCGCCATCTGCCCGGCCATCGCCGCTCGCCGGCTGCCGCAGCACCGGCCAACGCCGACTGCTGACGGATCCTTCCGGGCCGCGCAGCGCGGCACGCCGGGACTTGTGGTGCGCGCATGCCGCCCGCCCCGCCGGCGTTC
>VXAL01018008.1:347827-411898 GCA_013399475.1 Chauna torquata | reverse complement strand
GTCCTCCTGCGCACGCGCAGAACAGGCCCGGCCGGGTCGCGGTGCCTGCTGGGAGTGGTAGTTCCGTCGGTGCAGCGCGGCACCTGCCCGGCGCGGCCGCGATCACTGCGCGGGGCTCGCTCCGGCGACCCTGGCAGCGGCCTGGTGGCTGCGGCCTGGTGGCTGCGGTGGGAACCGCCCCCGTAACGGCGCCCGCCGCCAACCCCGCCGTCACCTACGCCCCGAGCGGCCTCCCTGTCTGGGGTGGTGGGCGGGCGGGCGAGCGGCGCTGTGGGCCTGGCACGGGTGTCCTCGGACGGTGCCCTCAGAGCCCCGGCCTGGCCTGCGGGTGCGGGGCGTGAAAGTCCAGCCGCCGGGCACAGCCGCATGGAAACACGTCACAACCATTGGGCCTTTGGTTACCTCAGCTGTTATCTCTTTATTATTAGCGGCGTTCGGGTTTCTGAGCCTTTCACGGACGTGGGGCAGGCGCGTTCTGTCAGCCCTGGGGCAGGAGCTGGCTCCAGCTGTCATACAACCGGGGTCTTCTGCGGTACTGTACCGCGTGCTGTGATGGAATCACCGTAGCTGCCAGCGCTGCTCCTCTTGGAGGGAACCGCTCTGCCCAGCTGCTTGACTTCTACTCCAGGTGCCAGTCCTGGCAGCAGATGAAGAGCATCTGGGACCTGTGGAGGGACTTTGACCCAACACATTAAGCTGAAACAGTGCTTTTGTGTTTCATGTCTCTCACCTTATATCTGGAGAGGGCACCAGTCTCTCCTGCATTAAGGTTGCACTTTCCCTTTTAAAAAAAAAATTCATCTCCTCTCCCTGAAGTACTCTGATGCATTTTTGCAACTTAACAGTGTTCTTTGAAGGTGATGACTCAACAGTGAGAGGAGCGTGACAGCTTTTACCTCTTCATGTTAATGGTGAGGGAAGATTTCCTTCTTGCCCGCCTGACATTTAGCCAAATATTTCTGCAGATGAAATGTGTCCCTCCAATGCATTCAGGAGGACTGGAAGTTATAATCAATCCAGGAAACAGATCTGTGCCTTAATTGTTTGTCTTCTGTTTTTAAAGAGTGCTGTACGATGTGAAGTACAATGTGTGTTTGCTTCATCTCAGCTGTCCCTCTGCTAAGCTCTGATCTCTAAAGAGGTGATAGATTTTCAGGTTACTTGAGATCAGGTTTCTGTTTCAGGCAGAAATTAATTGTAAGAATCAGATATTTTCTTAATGCAGTTTTAATCAGATGTTTCTTAGTAGAAAATATTCATAAATGAATAGCTGGTAACAAATAGCACAGCGGAAGAAATCTTAGGCTGAGTTCTATTGCACTTACAATCTCTAGTGCCTCCTTTTCTCCTAAGGGATGAAAAGATGCATAACCCAAAATAATTCCCAGGAGATTACTTCTTACGAGCTTCTATGTGCAAAAAGTGACACCACTTTAACCTAATTGTAAGAAACGTGTGCATCCTGTGTTTATTGTTAACATAGTTACAGCAATATGGATCATTCTTGCATAAGGTGAGAACTCCTTGGTAAGGGAAGAGAAAGTTAAGCCATCTTTATGACTCATGATCTAACTGGTTTTCTAATTATGTATCTATCTAATTTATTTTCTGGACATTGGAGTTGAATACTTCAGTCATGTCTGTTTAAGTGGCACTGTTGTAAAAGTGGTCATTCTAAAGTTATTTAAGTGGGGGAAAACTTCTGATGATTGTTTAATGCATTTCTTTACTCATAACTCAAGAGCTGGCACTTTGTATTTTATGCTCCTGTCAATGGATGGTGAGCAGAAAGAATAAACAGATTTAATGAAAACAAGGCATATGATTAAACTGGGGTGTGCTGATAATTTTGATATTTGGTAGTAACCAGATGCTTTAATACATAGGGACCATCTGAAATCTCACACTTCTGAAGGCTGATATGTAGGGATGTTTTTTAAAAATACTGTGACAAAACCTCATTTTGGAGATTTCATCCTTTCTAAAGCATAGGCCAAGCTCTGTGTTTATCCTCGAGGTTATGAGAGGCATTGGGATCACTTGATAATGTACACGCTGAAGGAGAGAATTCACGTGCCCTCTCTTACATAGCTTCCATTCCATTTCTTCAGGGTGAAGCTGCCCAGTAAATGCAGTGTATCGGTCAAGGCCTCCCCACCTGACTGGCTCCCTGTGGGCCTGTCTGTTCCCTGCAGAATTACGCAGCACAGGCCACCTGCCTGGGAGTCAAACCAAGGAGAGCATTGCTGCTCACTGCAGCAATTGTATATTGTGCCAGAAGCTTCTTCGGGAGCTACCTTCTTCCCTGTAGCTGTTTTTGGCTTTTGGGTAATCAGAGGCTGGATCCACCCTACTTATTCTGTAGTCCCTTGAAGGCAACATTTGATCTTCAGCACCTGTGCTCAGACGAAGTCCAGAGGTGCCTAATTTTTGTCCCACATCTTCTCCATGACATGTCAGGGCCTGCTCATGGATATTCCTGCATCTACAGAAAGATGCCCGAGTTCTCTTGCATCTGTGAAATAGGCAGAAGTAGTCCTAGAGAGCTTGCGTTTTCTGGGGCATTACCAGAGTGTCTTCTGGATCAAGTTCTTAGTATCAGTGGTATTAAAACCAGCTTTTTTTATTTAGCCTCACAGAGCTCTCGTACAGGAGGGTAAAATCTGTTTTCATTTTCTTCCCTTATCTCAAGGTGTGCTGCACTTGGGGTTGTTCAGCAGCAGAAGGGCACATTCAGTGTTTCATGAGAAAATTGTTTGATTTTGCACAGAGATTTTTTTTTTTCCATTTTTCATTGGTCCAGAGGGAGAGGCTTATTTAGCTGGGAGTGGAAGGCTGTGGGTAGTCCCTGCCCCTCTGACTGCCTAGTGAGGAGCACAAGCATGGTTAGGAGCAGACACTGGAAGTCCGGCCTTTTTTTTTCCTGAAACGATGTGTTTTAGCCGTGTCCCTGTAATGGCAGGCAAGGCCCGTACCGCAGTGTTTGACGTGCTCTCCTGAAGGTGGGCAATCCAAGCTCAGACCCATACAACTCCTTTTAAAAAGCCTATCACTGTGATGAACCTAGATGCACTGGATGTGGCTGAATTAGGGTGGATTAGGATCTACGGTGACTTGGACTACTATGACTGAACACTTTGTTCATCATCTTTGCTGATTTGGCTGTCTATGCTGGCTGTGCAGCACTGGTAAACCCTTGGTGACCACGCACCAGGCCCTCAACATGACCTGTCACTGATCTGAGGAGAAGGTAGACATGTAACTACCTACCTCAGGGTCTGGGCCAAGTGCCTATTTATGCTTATTAGTGCATCTATTCACTCTGATAGCAAGCTTTTTATAACATTTCAAAAGCTTCCGGGGATTAATTTCCTTCAAGGGGATAATGTTTTTCCCTGGTGCTTTGGTAGGTGGAGGTAAACATGTTTATGTCTACAAGCAGCTTGAGGGAAAGAATTGTTCTTACAACGCAAGAGCAGAGGCTAGTTTTAAAACGGTCTCCCATCAGATAGAAACTGGTATCTGCAGGAGAAAACCTGTTACACTGGGGAGTATCACTGAAAACGTACACCTGTGATATGTTAAACACAGTTCAAGCGTTCGTTGTGAGTGGAATTGAATAAAGCTTGTTTTCATTTCTAGAATGTTTTGCATCAGCTATATTCCTGCACTTTGAGAAAAGGGAATTGAGTTTGCAAAGCATCCTCTTTTCTGCTGTCGCACAGAACAGGGCTTCCTCTTCCTCGAGTTGACTCAGTGAGTGCTTTCTGCACTGTCTCAGTCGTTTGCAAGCCAGTGTCCAAAACTGAAACACAGAGTGCCACGGTATGGTCAAAACACGGTTTGATCCCAGCAGCACAGTATGATCAAGCTGTGTGTTCCCACTGTAAAGGAGGAAGGGGGAGAGGGTCTTGGATCCACTTTTCAGGTGGAGGGTGTAGTCAGTGTCTCCTTGAGAAAGCAGGCAATTTATTTAGATGCTAAAATCTGAAATACCATTTTCAGTTTTTACCTTAGGTAAAAGTGGGTTCTTAGCCTCGGTGCAATCACACCATCAAAATTACAGAAATGTAGAGAACTTCACTGGTGGCTCCTCTGCCTAATTAAATCATTGGTTTTCTCCTGCTGTATCTGGTTGGGAAAGGGAAGGTTTTCGTCAGTGTCCAGTCTTCGTCTGACAGACAGTTCAATGTCAGGCAGTTGGAAGAGAAGTATAACCTTCAGTTGAGATGCAAAAGTTTCCATTTAAATTCCCGAGTATAGCTTAAGGATTTCTTGCTCCCGCTGCTTGGCTGTTGTGAAGGAGGTGTGTGGGGAATCCCTAATTAGTCAAAAACCAGCTCTCCGGCTGGAGGCACCACAAGTTGCTTAGGGCTACTCGGAGGATTAATAGCCAAAAAGAGGAGTGAGACAATGGCGTCAAGCTTCCAGCAGATGTCCCTGCTATGCAATATTGCTGACAGTAACCTGCAGATTCATATACAGCATATTAACCTTTTGCAATCGTTATCCATATTCTTGTAAAGGCATAAGTCATGAAAATGGTGTCTCATTTTTCAATGCAGTTTGTTTAATTCTCTTAACATCTCCGTTTCACTGAACCCTTGTGAAATCATTTTGAGGTTAGCAATGAAATTACTATTTCCCCTGTCATGAATACAGTTGCAGTGAAAATAGTATAATGTAACCCAGTAGCTGTCCAGGAAAAACACTCTACAAGTGAAGTGAGATTTTTACAGGTCTCTCTCCCACTTCTCCACTTGAATTTCAGTTGGTCTGCGCATTGATAATGGCTTGCTATGGCGTGAAAAAAAAAAAAAAAAAACCAGAGACCCTTTTTATTTAAGGGACAGGTTTGGCCTGGCAGCTGCGAGCGTCTCTTTTTGCTTCAGCACAGTGCCTTTCAGGGCAGACGTTGCAAGGCCACCAGCTGAACAGCTGCTGCGAGGTCAGCTGTACCGTCCCCAGCCACCAGCAGCCTGGTTTAGGGGGCCTGAATCTTGGCTTGGATTCGTGTTGAGGTCTGGAGCACATCATTCAGCTTCTGCTCAGCTCAGGTATCCCGTGCAAAAGCAGGGCTAGCCATACCGCAGTAACTCCCGGGGCGACAGGAAAACTGATTGCTTGTGCACCAGTTCGGTGGAAACGGAGTGCTGCGAAGTACGACCTGGAGCACAAGAAGGAGGGTACGACTGGGAGCCGCATGATCTGCATGAATCATGATGGTGATAATGATAATGAGCAAGAGTGCCAGCAGTCTCCCAGGAGGCCTTTTTCTCATTCACATTGTTGCTGTGTATATGAAATCCATACAGATGTCAGTCAGACTTGTCAATTTTATCTATTAGGAATGACAACAGAAGGATAAACAGAGGAATGTGCTCAAATATAGCTACTTTAACTGAGCTCCCCAGGCCAAGGAAAAGAGGTTTTGCAATATGTTTGGAGGAAGAAAACTCCTGCTTTCCTTTTTGTGGGGTACTTATGCTGAGGTCTCAGAATATTTATTTTATGGTGATCCTGTTCTTTTCCTGAAGGTATCACCTAGAGTACATCAGTGGGTTTGTACACTGGATAGGAACGTTTGGGCCTTTCTGGTGAATCAGTGACACAGACGATCACTTTCAATTGTCACTTACAAATAGTGTTATGGTACTCTAAGAGCAACTATGCCATGTTTTGCCTATTTTCAAAGAAGGGTTAGTCCCTGACCTAAATTATTTCTAATCCAAGTATACAAGAGACATAATAGGTAAAAGAATAGATTGTTCTTCTTTGCACAATGTGAAGTGGAGGAACACGGAAATTAAGCGCTCAGTGACTCAAGAACAGACAACGAGCCTGGAGGCCAAGTGTGATTTGAAGCAAGATGTATCAAACACCACTCCAGAGAGCTCGCTACAAACTCAACAACCTTCTTCCGTTCTTCTAAGGAAAGGGATTTATATCAAGGACGGCCAGCAAAGATCTGATGGGAGACAAGTGTCCTCATTTATACATCGCTGTTTGAGCAAAGTGGTAATGGCATTTCCTAATTGCCTTTATAGTACATGTCTGTCCTGCAGAAACCAGAGTTGGTATTATTGTATGAATGTCCAGCATACTTCAGTGTAATCGATACATAGTTCAAATACAACTAAGATGTGAGCAAGCTCATCTAGCATTATACAAACTCAGTTTGGTTTTATTTCCGAGTGCAATTTGTGAGACCAATGGCACTTGACGGCATGTCCCACAATGCCTCTTATCTACTCTAGTCCCTTGGAAATAGGGAAAGAAATGCTGAGAACACAGAAGAAGAGAACACAGGCTCATCAGCCTAAGTCAAGGTCCTTAGTGTTGCTTCATACCTTCCCAGCACCTCTAGTCAATTGGCGTCCGCACTGCATGAGTCCTTGCCTATGCCAAGGCTTGCAACGTACCTGCAGGGTTCTGAAACCTATTTCTGACAATGCTGATGGAATCATTCCGACATTAGTCAGATTACTCTTACAAGACAGGCAAAGATGTTCGCCACGGCATGTCTTCTTTTCTCAGCATCATTCCCACACACACTGTCATGTGAGTAGCAAGTGTCTGTTTAGCCTGGAGAAAAGTTTGTTGAAGCAGATACTGTAAAGTTAGAGCCAGTCTAGAAAAAGAGTGCTTTGCTGCTGAAAATGATCCATCCGCCAAAGCAGAAATGAGCCTTTCTGTGCAATCACAATAAAATAAAAGCCCCATGCCAGCTCTCTCTCTCTTTCTTGAATGATTGTGCTGTGTATAGGTCTGCTGGACTGCATCAATACCTTCGTACAGCCCGTAATTCATCCCCATGCTTCTGGCTCAGACCCGCTGCTCAGATATGCAAGTGCATGCTTTTGCCTGTTTGAAAAATCAGCTACTGCATATGCACACACCGGCACAGTAGTAGACCTTACAAGATATGTGAAATCTGCGTGCCAGCATATTGGTGGGCACTGAGCCCTTAAGCTTCAGAATATTTTTGCAGAATACAAAATACTGTTAAAAATGCAACAGTATGTTTATGTTGTGGTTCTAAGAAACATTTTTGACTATGTGCAAACAGTCTGATTGGGCAGGGACTGCCTTTTTTTTTTTTTTTTTCAACACAGAGCACGAAAAGGCCTGGGGCTGTCAGCATGCCGAGGTGCTCCCACAGTACCAATAATAAGAATTAAATAATAGAGTGAGGGGAGAGAGGGATTTTGCAATCTCAGAAGGATATAATAGAAGTATATTAATTTCCACTGAGCTGTTGGGCCAGAGAATGTATCTCTTCATAGGTTCTGGACAAGCCCCAGATATTTCTAGTCTCAGTATAATGGCTCATTTCTTGCTGTCAGTCAGTCCCAAAGTGAACAGAGCTGACAGATGTCGATTCCTTCAGATTTTCCCTTTCCTAAGGACCTTGACAGCTTCAGCTGCAGGAACAACAAATATATTTTTTGCCTTACCTGTTTACTCCCACTATGGCTGTCCTCTCCCTCACAAGGAGACATAGATTCAGTTCATATCAAGCAACATCAATACTCTACGCTCACTTCACTGAAAAGGATCCGAGGAACAATGCAATGCGCTAACTGTCCTCTCTCTGCTGTGTGCTACAGCAACCAACTTTCATACTTTCATTTCAGAAGCAGTTAGGCATGACAGGAAAACTGTAGGGTAGATAACGATAGGTATATAACGATACGCTACTCAAAAAGAATGTAGTTAGGCGACAGCTATATGTCTGCAATACCTGCAGTATGTATATCAGCAAAATAAAAGCAAATGGTAAAGAAAGGTTTTGCAAGTTGAGTGGTGATAAATAATCTGAATTGAAAGATCTGCGTCTGCATCCTTGTTGCTACTACATTAATTTAAAGCAAAACAGGAGTTTTATATCATGCGGCATATGCACACAGTTAGTAATGCACAGCTTTTTGAAGCTGGATTACAAATTCTTGCTAAATCTAGGGGAAATATGGCATATCCAGATAGTTCCAAAGAGTACGTGACTAGGAGCCAAATAGTTAAACCTCTTTGGTAATTTGATTTCCTACAGTAGATCTTCCATAAAATAACATTGAAGTGACTGTTACCTGCAGTCACTGAAGGCTGGTAATTCATTGCCATTCCGTTTTCTTCCTTCTGACTTCTGCATGTGAGTAAGGATCCTATGGATTAGCCTGCTTCTCTGTGACTGGTTTGTATGTTTTAGTTTTGAATTGTGGGGCCCTAAAATCTGATCAAGACAAACAGAGCACATTTATTTATTTTTCTGGAAAGTTCATTAGGCAAAAGCTTCACTAGCTTAAACCTTTCCCTGGTTCTCAGAAGAACTCCTTTATTTATTTATTTTTTAGTGCAGATTGATAGATTTTAGCTCAAATGTGTGATAAACAGTTAGGAGCAGAGCTGTTCCTGTAAAAGGCTGTCCTGAGAAAAATGCAGTTTAGTTTACAGCCTATGATAATCTTAATGAGATAATTTGTGGGGGAGTGTGTCAGGAAAATCAGTTTACCATCTCTGTGGCATTTTTAAACAACATATATTATCTATCTTCTTTTTCTCCTCTTTTGACAGAAGTGTGATGCTTTCTTTATTCTATGCTGAAGGACAGCAAAAGCAACAGAGGAAAAAAAAAAAGCAGTTTTCTTCTTACGCATGAACGTTTTAAACAACTTTGGGGAAGTGATTGCTGCTGGGAAACTGATCCACACCTCTGCTCCTCCTGCTGCTGATCTCCGTCCAGCTTGGCCCTCCGCAACCTCCCTTGTGCCCGAGCTGTGTGCCACCACCAGCTTTCCAGCTCGCTGGGCATTGGAGAGCCCTTTGCACAGACCGTACTGATGCACCCACCTGCCCCTCTGAGGGAGCGCACAGTCCGATAACAGAGTCTTCCTGGCTCATTTTGGAGTCCTTTATTACTCAGCAGTTAGCCAGTCCTTTGCAAACCCATCTTTGCAACGATATTTAGAGCTAGGCAAAATTCAGAAAGTCAGGATCAGGAAGAAAGCTGTTCACAATGAACGAAAAAGACCACATTTGTTGGATAGTGCTGTAACCACTGGCTGTTCAGCCTGCTCTAACCACTGCCGTACCTTTCCACCTGTATTTTCCAACTCTTATTTTTTTAATATAGAATAAATGGTCTCAGTCTGCCACTACAGTTAAGTTATTCTATGTGACTATAATATTCTGCTTTTCTATCTGAGCAGGCACTCTTCCCTATGAATGGCAAAATGGATAGAGGATCACAGTCGTTAGAGAAGGAAAAGCCGTATTAGACCGGAGTCCATCATCCCGTAAAGGTATGCTATAACACCATGACAGAGGCTGTATCAGATATTAAATTGATATTAATGCAGAAGTATTTTACATTATCTGAAATTATAATGAGGAGCCCAGAAGTGGATATCTGCCGGCGCGATAGCTGGGTAGTCCTGGGAGCGGGAGGTGATGCCCAGGCCGTTACAGGCGGCCGGCTGCCGGGTGGGTTGGTGCCGTTCAGGCCTCTCCAGCATCAGCCCCGCTGCCTGGGCTGCCAGACGCCGGCGCTGCGCTGCTGCACCACCACGGGCTCTCGCTGGACAAGTGGGCGGGGGCAGGTTCCATCCTTAGGGCTTGATCCAAAATCCATCGGAGGCGAGGGCAGTGTTGCCTGTGATTTCTGAGCAAATGGATCGCAGCCCCTGCACAGCCCTGGAGGGGCTCGCCCCCTCCATAGGGGTCACCCTGCCCCAGGGCAGCCCTGCCTCTGGCCCCGCAGCCTTGCGGGAGGCACCAGGCGGCTGGAGGCGGCAGATCCTGCTTTGCCTCTAAAGGCAACTCTGATGTCTTGCTGGGAGAACGGAAAATCCCACAGCGTGTTGCAGAAAACAGGATATAAATCTTTTGGCGTCCTGACTGGATCCAAAATTACATGGATGTTTTCTACTTAATTCAAATTTCTCCTGCATTTAATTGATGCGGCTTGAACTGGTGTCTTGCTTCTCACAGACTGAAGAAGGCTTTGAAACAGCCCTCCGACTGTCTGTTCCTTTACTTCCTCTTCCCCCCAAATGTGAGGTAAAACAGCATTTAACAGTGTGTGTTAAATTTGTACCACGCGTGAATACAGTTGTGGAAACTGGCACTATAGAAATATCCTCTTTCACAGCTATTTTGGTAGATTTTTTTCATCAGAATACGAAACCATGGGAAAGAAATGCTTTTACACTCTTCTGATGGAGATATAATTATGAGACAATGAATATCTTTAGTGAAGTGTTTTAAACTCTCACAACAGTTTTTTTCTGTCAAAATGCTTGCAACAAAAATACATTACACCAGGTGCCCTGGTTTCATTTCTGCATGCTCTCTTCTCAGAGGTTTCACATAGCTCAGAAATGGAAAGTCAAGCCACACAGCATACATTTGCTGCTGATGGGCATAAATACAGGGGTAGACTAATAAAAATACCACATTTCTTCTCAATACAGTATACATTTCCAGTGCTGAGTAAATACTAAACACGATGGCTGAGATATCTTGTTACTAAGGCAACCAACTCCCATGTTATCTTTAAATACATACATATATATATATATATATATATATACTGCCTATGCTATTCAATAAATAATAAAAGTTCTTGTCAAGATCTAGTGAACGGAATTCTTGATGAGATCTGTCTCGTCATTAGTCACAACTAAATGTTGTGGATGCCTCAGACTGGACTTTCAGGTTGACAATAAGAGTAAGCACAGAAGCAAATAGAAGGAACAAGGACTTTCAAGTTGCAAAGTGTTGGCCAGCTTGTACAGAATAGGTGTTAGGACTAAACTTTTCTGGGGCCTATGTACGTCATAACTGCCTTCACAGAATTTATGTCTTTTAGTGTTTCATAGCACCTTCTTCTGAGAGATCTCCTCTTGCTTGCTATATTAGATAGACCAATGTATTTCTCAGGTATGGTAATTCTTGTTAATAATGAGCAAAAGCAAGGGAATTTCCAGCTGCATGGAGTATAACGTGTAGTCTCTAAATCTTGCTGTTATTTTTTATTTCCATATACATATTTTCAGTATTAGAATACATCATATAATAAGCAAGTGTGTGTGACTCAGTGCTGCTCCAAAAGAGTAACTAAGGCACTACTTACACAGTAGTTCTCATGCTCACTCTCTCTCTTTTACCCCAAGAGAAGTGTCTGTCCCTTCTCTCACATCATGCAGTAATGCCGGAAGGTCCTTATCCATGTCCCTCAGTAGGTTGCTCTCTCTCCATGGCTTGAGTCCAAATAGTTTCAGCTTTTCCTAACATCTCCGAGGTGACACTGTTCTGTCCCCATTTTTAGAAAGCAGGAGTGATGCACCAAGACTGAGAAGAGTCCTTGCTCCTAAAAAAGCTGTTCTAGAAGAAACTTTTATCTCATTTATTTCCCAGCCTTTTCAGATGTTTCCCCTGTGTGGTCATAAAGGCGGTGCTTAGGGAAACCCTTCATTCCGAGCACAATTGATGCATTTCTTTGGCCAGTTATCCCCCAACAGGGATAATAATATTTTATTACCCTTAAATCCAAAAGTGTTTTAACCAAAGTGCTCAAACCCAATATATAACTGCAATGTAAATGAGGTCTGTCCTATACAGTCCTTTTCTTGGGCACCAGCAGATGCTGGAGGAGTGCACCCTCCCCTTTGAGACCTCTGTCCATCTGGAGTTTCCAAGCAGCCCCTAGGCTGCACTTCTCCCTTTTCATCAACAATAAGCTCCTTGCTCTCAGAACCTTCAGGGAACATGGATTACGCGTGCATGGAAAAGGGATTTTTAGTAACAAGCGGCCAAATCCCAGACGTCTCCTCTAAAGACATTTGTGCTTCTAGTGAGAACAAAAAAAAAAAAAAAGGCCTGATCCCAATAAGGAATCTATTTCTAAATTAATAGTAATTTTTAAAACCCCTCAAGTCTGACATACATTAAAATACAAGGTGACATTTGAATACGTACTGTGGGTCAGACTCTGGTGCTCTAAGGCACGTTGAGTACTGTTTCACTTGCAAGCAGTTCCATTAATTTCAAGTGACCCAGTTATGGAGTAAGACACCACTCAGCAAGAGAAAAGATGTTAAAAATCTGCCCACAGTATTTGATGGTAATTTGATTTCTGTACTGTCTCCCAGTCACCCCGTTCCGCTTTCACCACAGTGCAGCATCTCTTTCACAGATGCTGACATCTCTAGGCAGCAGTCAGCCTTTGTGATGAAGAATATTACAATAACACTGTATCTGTGTCAATAAAGCCCAATATGCATCCATTCATGAGGATATTCTTTCAGTGATTCTTGTAAAATTCCTTGGCTTTTTTAAAGTTTGATATTCAGGTTTCTGTGACTATGGTAACTTCTGTGCATTTGCATATCGTAGGCTGTGCAGCCACAAAACTGCATTGGAGATAATTGATTTTCTCCCTGAAGTAATTTGGTGCTCTTCACTTCAGAGATCATCCTTTGGATTATCGACTCCATATTATTAGTCATTTGCAATATTATTGCTATGGCTATGAGGTTCACAGCCCTGTCAGGCTTTTGGCTTCTGTTCCTCAGGGCTTGCTTCTTGACCAGGAAGGTTTTAATCCTCTTATACTTGTAAAAAAAAAAAAAAAAAAAAAAAAGGAAAGGAAAGGAAAGAAAAAGCTCTGCTAGCACCGTCTCCCATAAGGCTGACATTTCAAATCAGTTCTTTACCAACACATGGTTATTGCTTGCCATTACGATAGCCTCGAAAAATATTATGAAGATCTTGGTCAGTGATGATAACCTCTGCAGAGCACTGACCTACTGCAAGGAGAGGAGTGTTTCTAAATGAAATAAAGTAATAAAGTAATGAAATACTTCTAAATGAAATAAAGTAATAAAGCAAATAAGTAGTTCGTGCTTGCACTTTATCACCATTTTCAGTGTTTCACAGTTGGGCTAACACTTAGTTTATGATAGCTCCACTCTTTTTTTTTTTTCTGTTTCAAATGAATTTATAACTTCAGCATAAAACCTCACTCTGGGCTAAATAGTACGTATGCTGCCTGCCTGCAATTAATTGAATTAGTCCAAATTTTCAGAATGATCAGAATAGCCTTCAGAGATCCAGTGGGATGGATGTGTGTTTTTGTTTTGGATTGGATGGTCTTTTAATGACAAAAGGTGAAATTCATGTTTTAAAAATATTTCACCAAACATCTTGATAGCCTTTTACCTCCTAAAGCACATAGGTTTCTTATGTTGATTTTCAAAGCATTTAGGACTTCACAGAAGTGGTAGTGATAATGCTGTACGAGAATATTTGAGTTTAAGGTATTGCTACTTCTACTTCTTCTCTATTGCTACTACGCTGATACTGCTATTTCTCTGTGTTTTTGTGCTATTTTCATAGCAAGAAAGTGCTGTTTATCAGTGCAGACTACAGTGTTCAAACACTGCAGGTAGCAGTAGTAGTGACTCAGTGCTTCCATTAACATCTGCAATTTCCCCTTTTGTGGCTTTGATGATTTCTGGCTTACAGTTTAGGTGATCATTGAGTGGGAAGGATCTGGTTTTAGTTGTGCAGTTGTATCTGACCTAGGCAGAGGGGTGAAAATGATGGAGCTACTGCAATAGCTCCCTTGGCAGTAGTCTGTTAGCTTCCATGCTGCATGTTCTTTTGTTTGCAAATCAAGCTCCAGCAGCTCCCTGCTGACTTCATCATTGTGTGGGAAAATGACAGCAGAATTGGGACCCAAAAACGTAGGTACAATTTTAGTGATGTCCCTGTCATGGTTTCCATAGCACTGGAGAAAGATGGATATGGAGGCATGGTGTTTCGGGACAAAGCAGTAAGGGCTGTGACTGCTGTGAACTTTTCTTTCCCTGTGTAGTGTTAATTTCAACAGTATTCATGCACATGCACATGTGTGTGTATGTACACAAACCTCTCATTTTTCTCTGAATGAATAGTTCTCTATTTATGATGCCTCCGCCTCGTCTATCTGTGAGGGAGTCCAAAACATCCCTGTGTGCTGGAGAAGGATTCTGAACTTCATTAGTCTTAAACTAGCCCTGACAGATGAGTGCCTAGTCTAAGCCACATATTTCTCTGGTAGTGGCAATTCTGCAGTCTTCTCAGTAAACTCGTTCCATTGCCTAACTTTTCAAATAGTTACAATGTTTTCCTAATATTAAATCTAAATTCCCCCTTGCTGCATCTTAAACCTATTACTTCTTGTTCTGTCCTTGTTCTCTAATGAGAATAATTGGTCTATGTCCTTCTATAACAACCCTTTACATATTTGTAGACAGTAACGCTTCCCCTCAGTCCTCTTTCCTCTAGACTGAACAGGCTCTGTTCTCTCAACCTTTTCTCAGAGGTCTTATTTACTAACTCTTTAATCATTTTTGTTGCTCTCACATGAACTGTCTCCAATTTCTCTGTCTATTTTAAAATGTGGTGCCCGAAAATGAATGCCATTCTCCAAATGAGGCCTAGCAAATGCTAAGTAGAGCAGAATAATTATCTTGCTTGTTTAACATGAGATATTCCTGAACGTGGCTCTCACCTCTTCTGTGAGAGCTTGGTGATCTTAACTCATGTCCCATTTATTATCCTTTATAACCCCACAGAAAACAGGAGCTCTCTAATGCAACACTTAGGGCAAAGAAAAATAAATTAAGTTCCAACTTCCTAATTATCCCCCTTTCCAAAGGAGAGGCTTTCCCCTCCCCACCTGCTTACACTGCTGACAAGCACAGAGGTCTAAGAGGCTTTGAGGTCCCTCACCCTGTGGTGCAGGTGCTCCTCACCACAAGACATTGTGCTGCAGCCTCACGCTCCTCCTTCCCACACTTGTGCGAGGCTACGACCTCCCACTCCTTCCCCTCGTGTGTCCCCCGAGGCCTCTCTCCGCCGCCACCACGGGCTGCTGACCGCAGCCCCTGCGGCGGGGACACGTTCCCCACGTGCTGCTGATGGAGACCACTGCTCCCCTGAAGTGCCGTGGTGGCCCGCGGCAGTGACAGCTGCCAGAGCCCAGCAGGTTTCGCTTGGCGAGGAGGTTTCAGCTTGGATTTCGTTCTCATGCAGGTGTGCAGCGGCAATTTCACCGCTGTTTCCCTGCATCACAGCACAGGTCGCCATTACTGCTCAGGTGCAACCACATGTTGAGCCAAGGACGGCTGCTGAACGCCCAGGTCACAGAGTGGTGCCTAGGCAGCACTGCCGAGGGCTCACCTGCAGCTTCAGCCATGCAGCCAGCAATTTTTAGTGAGGATTCACCATTGCTCTTGGGCTGGTTTGTACCCCACTGGTCATGCACAACTGTCATAAATCCAGGAAATATCAATGAATCAGGGCCTCTGTATTTAAAAGGAAAAAAAACCACATCAAAAATAAAAGAGCATAGCCTCGATAATGCACAGTTGCTTGCCTCTTTTTCAGATTGAAAGGTGAGTTTGCACATTGGTGTATATTAACATACACCTCCTCATGCTCCTAATTCTGTTGTATTGCCATTAGTATCGTGCTCCATATAGACTGCAGGCTTTTAGCTGGGAAATCCAAGGCACATGCCTCATGCCATTGCTCTGTTTTTTTTTTTTTTGTTTACTTTCTTCTGGATCGCCTTGAGGTTTGACTTTTATAAGAGTTCCAGTTTAGCTGCTTGGGGCTGTGCAAGTGCTCCCTTTTGGCCTGCCAGAAGTCAAGCCTTGTGACTTGCCCATCTGTTTTCCCAAGTCCACCGCAGCTCTGTAAGCCTGCAAAGAGCAGATGAGAAGAAGAGGCCAGGGGAGGGCTGGAGAGCTGCAACCAGCACGCTAGTGACAGAAATAGTAATCGGAGGAGGAAGAACACCCTGGTTTTTTGAGTCATGCCCAGGGAGTGGAGAATGCATTTATCTTAATTCACAAACAGTTATCAACACAAAGGTTTGGTTTGGTTTTGTGCCGTGAGTACTTTGCTTGAGCATCATTTCTGATGCTTGTTTGGGCAGTTAGCAGGAAACATTTGTCAAGAACTGCTCCAGGCATCATGCCACAGCAGCAGATGGATGCCTTGCCCATGGCAAGCACCTTTTCAAGGCTCCCTCGCAGACAGCATCTAAGAGGTTAACTCCAGATCCTGCCCCAGCTCTCCCCCGTGAGGGCTGAGGTGCTGATGCCCTCAGAGTTCCCCTACAGGGAGAACAAAGCCTGGAGTTGCACTCTGATGCCAGCTGCCACCATTTTGCCTCGGAGCCTTTACCAAAGCACGGTCTCTTTACGACGCATGCATGTAATGCAGGAACAGCAATGCTCTCCAGGGAGAGCCGTGTGACATACAAACCTGAAAAGTCTAACAGACTTTGGGGCTGGATCCAACCTGCACCACTGCTTTCAGACACCCCCTTTGCCTTTGCTGAGCTTGGACTCAGCCCTTGAGATCCCCCGACTGAAGGCACTGCTGAAGATAACTTCTTTCAGAGAGCAAGACTGTATTTGCTGACACACTGATTCGCCCACAGAGAATTAAAAGCGAGTGAATTCTGCAGAAATGTTCCACTTTCGGGCTTCGAGGGAGAGTGCAAGCAGCACGAATCCACCCCCATCCCCATCCCCACAGTCATCAGAGGCACTGGGCCAGAGCCTCCACTTTGCTGAGTCTGTGTTTGCCAAAGCAGGACGAGGCACTGGCTATGGCTTCCCCTCTCTTTGCCTGGCTCCCAGCCCGAACTGTGGCTGCAAGGGAGCCACTCCGGCACGTAGCATTTAACAGCATCTCCAAGGCCATAGCCGCAGTGAACGCAGGCAGACAGCGGTGTGAGCCGGGTGCTTCCCTGTGCCCTTCTTTCTCCTCCTCATCTCTGCCCCCCCTTGCCAACGTGCCCTTTAGAACAAAGGGCGCAAAGGAGCAGCGGCGCACCTGGAGATACACGTCAGTGCTGGCGATCAATCATGCATGCAGGTAGCACAGCTCTCTTTTACCTCAGCACCTCTTAAGTGATGCAGAGAATATGCCCAGAATTTACGAGGCTCGTGCTGAATGTAGCCGGCATCATTGACTGCTACATTTTTCCAGATCGGTGCACCAGTATGCTGCTTAATAGACCTCTAGCATAATGTGCAGCAGTACAGAGGTCTGTACCTTGGAGCTAAAGCTGAGGAGACAGGAAGAGATGTACAGCACAGTTGTTTTTCATACTGCACACAGTGAAATTACACAGGAAGTAAGTCACCTCCTGAAGAGACTAGATACCAGAGGAGTTATCTTTCTCAGTTAAATTAAAAAGAGTGATTAAATGCCAGATAGTTAGATCACGTATGGCAGATACTGCACAAGTGCTTTTCTTGCTAGGGAACTGACCGCATAAGTTGTCTACCGACTTTGAAATGACTGAGAAAGTGTATTTATAAAAATCTCTACTGCTGATTTATTTTCTGACAGGAGTAGAAGAAACCAGCTTTGGTTATTATGTACAGTGTTAAAATACTGTGGCTTGTAAAGAGCACCTGAACACGTGGGGACATGGTGTCTGGGTTGCTCTGCGCTTGGCTGATGAACTTGCATGGCCCTAACAAAAACCTCAAGTGCTGAGCAAGGAACCGTGGAACACAAACCCAGCTGACTGCATAGTCTGCTGCTGTCTCTTTTGGCTTCGTAATGCACTGCCATGGTATGTGTTTTATGCAAACATTGAAGAGGACTGGCCCTAAAATGGAGCCCAGGGGAACCCCACCAGTGACTAGCCACCAGCCTGACATAACCCCATTTACTATAACCCTCTGAGCCCGACCCATCAGCCAATTATTCACCCATCATATTACACATTTATCTAGCTGTATGCTGGACATTTTGTCCAGACGGATACTGTGAGAAACAGTATTGAAAGCTTTACTGAAATCCAAGAAGATTACATCAACTGGTCAACTAGATGGGTAACCTTGTTATTATGACCTTGTTATTATTGTTATTATGTTATAGAAAATTAAGATCATTAAGCAGGACCTTCCTCTCATGAACCCATGTTGGCTATGACCAATGACTGCATTGTCCTTCAGGTGTTTTTCAATAACTCCAAGAATAATTTTCTCCATAATTTTACCAGGCACTGAAGTGAGACTGACAGTCCTGTAATTACCAGGGTCCTCTTTCTTGCCCTTCTTGAAAACTGGAACAATGTTTGCCAGCTTTCAGCCTACTGGGACCTCTCCAGATTCCCAAGACCATTGAAAAATAACTGAGAGAAGTCTCACGATGACATCAGCCAGCTCTCTGAGTACCCTGGGATGAATCCTATTGGGCCCCACAGACTTACATGCATCCAGGTGGAGCAACAAATCCTGCACAAGTTTGGGGTTGGCTGGGAGTTTAGCATTATTGCAGTCATGGTCCTCCAGCACCTGGGGTCCCAGGGCCCATCATCAGTGCTGAAGACAGAAGTGAAGAAGGCACTTGTACATATTGATCCTATCACTAAACTCTCTGGTTCTGGAGTTTAGCAGTTTCCTTTTTGCAAAGATTTGCCTCCTCCAAAAAATATATGCCTGAATACTGCAATAGTTTGGGGCTTAACTGGAAGTGCTTTGTGTGTGAGGCCACACAAAGCCTCTCTCCACAACCCTAGTTTTCATAAAGAGGACAGAACAAGTGTATCACAGCAAAGTAAAATTGTCTGCACAGAGACCTGGTGCAGTACTACTGCCCCACATGGACTACTTCATGCAGTCAAGCCTTATGCTAGGACCTGACACCTATGGGCTCCCCACTCAGTGGGAAGTTTGGGGGAATTTCTTCATGGGCTCTGGCTCTTTCAGACTCCCAATATTGCCACAGTTCAAATTCTCTGACTCAGTGGAATAAAAGTTAAAAATCAAGGCGAGGGCTGTGAGCACCTCTGCCTGATGTTCTGGGCCAGGCAGAGAAGTGGAAAAGGTTTGTTGTTCAAATCGGCAGCGTACAAACGTGGTTCTTCTCTGTTCATCTTTGGTTACTTCTCTGATTGCTGTCTGAATGCAGTAGAGGAAGGAGAAACACCACGGCCTAGTGTTTTGAGTTCACATTGAAAGTAAACCAAGCCAACTTGGCCTACCCTTATAAATGATAGAGATAACCTTTGTAGGACAGGAAGGGATCAAACAATTATTGATACCATGCTCCTTTGAAATATGTAAGTTCAGGTGGCCATGTCTGCTTTGACAGTCCGTTCTTAACAACTTGATAGGCTATCCATAACCCTTTAAAAAAAATTTTAAAGTATGAGTGGGACAGGAAGCCCCTCGATCTTTTAGAGACCAACCCCAAAGGCAAATTCCTCCTAAACCCAACTATTCCAGTTAGTAAGACTTGGCACAGCAACTATGTCTACTCTCCCAGACCTTAAAAGATAATTTATAACAGAACTTTGAATGTTTCCTGGCTCAATGCACTTTTTAATATACTGGATCATTTGCATCAGTGTCTCTGTTCACCTTATATTTCATGAGCAAGTAAATTGTGGAAGGTTAACCTTTTCTGTAGAAAAATAGGACTTTATGTGGAAGTCAATATTGGCACAGTCTGAAAAAGAACTGTGTCTCAGCTGTCTGGGTGAATGTTTTGTCTGGCCTTCCTTGCAGTTCAATGGGTTTTGTTCAGTATTTCTACTTCTTCTTTTTTTTTTTTTTTTTTCCTAAAGCTGGAAAAAAGAAGTATAGCAAACTAATATTAGTATCAAATTCTCTAAATCGTCAAGTCATGCTCTGGCTAGTTTTTTCCCCTCCATAGTGCTTCGCGCCATGGCGAACATTTATGCTTACAGCACATCCCATCTTGGGTAATTTACAGTATTTAAAAGCTCAGATGATCTCTTGGGCTTCTTGGTTTCTTAGTGCTTAAGTGGACTCTTGGCTCTGTAACAACGATTCCAGATCTAGCAGGCATCCGTGTGCCGCTGCAGTGCTCGATTGCTCCCATACTCATCCAAGGACGTAACTAGCAGTGTAAAAGATTTCTCCAAAGACTGATGCATGCAATTAACTGAATTACTTCAACAGGGTGTAGATACGATAGATTTAAAGTGGAACCTGTTACTGTGCCAGTGGCTGGATGATGATCCTGCTGTGCCAGTCGAGGAAGAAAATCCTTCTCTGCCAGTTCTCAATGAAGAAATTCTTGCTGTGACAGCAGATCTAGCTTACATGCTTGATTTAATGCCCTCAATTACCATATCTTTGTAATTATCGTCCATGTCTGATAAGTCTTGTGGAAACTATCAGGTCTTGAGTAGAGGATCTAGGAGTCTTGTAAGAATATAATGTCTTGAATTGATCTTTCTGTTTAATATTTCATCACTCTGCTACTGATTGATCATTCTTTGAAAAAAAATGATAGCATAGCTGTATGCTAACACTTGTGATTCATTTTCACTTAGCTAATCAAAATGTTGTTTCACAAGACCCTGATGATGTTCAGGATGCGTTTTAGGAGGTATTGCCTTACTCCAAGCTAGCTGATTCAGATGGTCTGTTTCTTATAACTCTACCAGGCTAAGCACCATGATTTATGAGGCATGCTTTCTTCTTGCAAACAGTTCCGATGGGGGTACAAAACTGTTTCATTGCAAAGTTTTTCAACTAGTGAGAAATTGTAGTAGATATTTTTTTTTTTCCTGTTGAAAGAACAGCAGCATCTCAGCATATCCTGGATCAATAACTATACATTTTCTCTTTTCACAATAGATTTAAGGTGAGCAGCAGATTTCTAGCCTGGTCCATACAGATCAACCATTCATCTTTAGCTAGCTAGTCCAAACATCTGTTCTCTCTATCATGCTGAAACCATAATGCTAAGATTCAAACACTAACTTTGTTCAGGAGGGCTTCTTTTAACACTGTCAACAAATTAAAAGTAGGTTTTTCACTCCTTTAGCAGTCTTGAACAATGATCATGTTTGTCGCTGAACTTTGAAAGCACATACCCATCAGCCAGGGATGTGACTCATACTTTTTTGTGAAGATGAGTTGCTCTTTTGACTGATTTAGTCCTAATAAGTTAAATAGCATAATGGAGTTTGATGTGTGCTATAGTAATAAAATGGTAAATAAAGATCACCTTTAGGAAGGTTTGAGCTCTGAAGGAGGAAGGGGCAGCGAGTCTGGATACTCTAATGTAGTTAAGAGACCTTGTAGTTCTCAGATTGCAATAATAAGCAAGTGTTTCACAGGCCTTAGGGACACAAGTGAATTTTGCCCAGAAAACAAAGCATTTTCCTACAGTTTAATGTCAGGTGTAATTATGTTCTCATGTTTAGCATATTTCTTGATATTGCATGAGCCTCAGTAGCAGTAGCATCAGGAAAATTGCACTGTAGCACTGAATGCTCTCTGCCTACAGCAAAGACGTAGTTCATAAAGGACACAGAAAGCACAGAGGCCCTGATAACCTTTTATGAATTAAATTTTTTCGTACACTCCGAGAAAGCAATCTTTTTCCCCCTAGGTCTTTGTACAATCTTGGATGTTTTTTAAAGAGAGAAGACACCACTGCAATTTTATAAGTACCATCAGCATCAAAAAGACTCTAAAAGCATCTGGTAAGAATTCTGATTCATTATGTCAGCCACCTCCTTTCATATTAACAGAATCTCAAACACAGGCAGGTTGGATATCAGCCTGACTTGATGGTTGGTGTGGTCAGGCTGACTGTTGTGACTCAATGGTTGTGGCTTGAATGGCCACCAGATCAGGTCATGAAAAATGATCAATAATCAATACTGGTTTTTGTTTTTATTTTTTTTTGTTTGTTTTAATGAGCAAGATAGTTATTCACACCTGATAAAACAAACATTCCTCTAAGTCCAGTGACTCACCTGTGTTTTCATAAGTGCAATTACAAATATTCTCTTTTGAAGCATCACACGTCTGCCTCTTTCAGAGACTGGTATGTTGGACTTACTACTTGCCTTTGCTTTCTACAACATTGATGGTCCTTTGAGTTAGTGATGCTTGAATAATTCCAGATGAGAGCTTCCAGTACCCACGTGGTACCATTTCTTCCTGATTAAGCAGAACAAGTGAGCACCTGATTGACTTTTACCATAAATGCTGACATTCTGCAGCCAAAGGGGAGAGGGAAAAAAAAAAAACCAAAAAAACCCACACACATACTTTGATAGTGTTTAAAGCATACAGACCATTTTCAGCAAGGATTTCCATTTCAAGAGGTTTGTTAGCGTAGTCTTGGATTAGTGTATGCATTGGAAGCTTTACTTAGGAAGATTTTCATCCTTTGAGGCACTTGCATACCACAGCTCTTTGTTGTTCTGAATCTATATGATTATTATATGTTGAATAATGAATATTTTTAAAAGCTTTATGCAGCCACACTGGGATGCCTTACCAATTTCAGCCAATCTGACACTCTTGCTCTAATTTTTTTTTTTTTTTGTAATTTTCTAACATAAAACTTTTAGCAGAGACTTCTAGCTATTCAGAAATTCTTCAGTCCCAGGCAACTGAAGTGCTGAGATGCTGATTTAAAAAAAGAAAAAAGGTATCATATGCTGATTTTGTTTTAGAATAAGCTGACTAGCTGCAATTGAGGTTAATTGACCTTTATAATGGATACACAGGACAGTACTAAAGCTATACACATAAACTGCCAGTTTGTTTGAAAGCAAATTGTGTTAATTGACATTCATTGTGCATCTTTCTGTTGTTTATTGCTAGTTGCTCATGTGAATAGTTTGTTGATATTGTAGATAGGACAAACATTTGTTTCAGATAAATAGGATTTTCAGTTGAATAGGTTTTAATTAAATGATCTCCTGTACTCAATTTTGAAATTGGGAATTACTGTGCAGTATCTAGTTAATCCTGTTATCTAGGATCTTAAAGTGTTGAATCACATCTCACACAAATTTGTTTATTTTTGGCAAACAGTGTCTAACATCTCTGCCAGTTGTGCAAGATTTAGGTCTTTCTGCAGAGTGAAACATGAAATTGTGGTGCTGTAGGGACTGAGTTTATGCAAGAATTATAGGTGGCTTGTCCACCTCACAGGACAAACCAGTGCTATAGTAAACACTCAGTGCTCTAATAAAAGTGTAAGTCAGAGTATATACAGCTGCTTTCATACACGGGTCCTGTTCTGCTAGATGCTCAGCTGTTGTCCTTTCTTTCATAGACCTCACTAACCATCTGTAGGGCCTCACCAGTATAGTTGTAGCCTTAATGCTTTTCATAACATACAGTATTTTATGATCCCTTAACTATATCCTATGTATGTCCACAAATTCAGTACAAACCAGTTCATTTTCCCTTTTTTTTTTTTCTAATGAGGGGGAACCATAGCTGACAAAGTTGCTATTCACTTCCATTAGTGATAGCTTTCCCTCCACTTTGAAAACAAAATTGAAAAATATCCCCTCCAAAGCCCCAGATAGAAGCCTTTTCCCAGATAAAAAGTACATTTTGCTTAACAAAGTTGAAGTGAGCAAAAATTGTTAATACATTTCATCTAAAAATAAAACTGAACTAAGAAGAAAGGTAGATGTCCTGTAGGCATGTTCATAGCATCCATTCATGGCACAGAGCTATCAGTTACGCTAATAATCTTCTAGATCCTACTTCACTGTCTTTAAATAGCCATATAGCTAGACATAGTCAAGGAAGTAAAATAAGTATTTACTGTATATTTTCCCCACAAATGTATTTAAAGAGAAATAACTGTTCTTCCCGTAAGTTACATTTTATTTTAATATGCCAGTGTAAAGAGTGATGCTAGTCATTCACCTCATATTAGAGATGAGAGCAAACTTAGGAGGAGGTAAAATATTTAGGTAATATGCAGAGAGATTTCTCTAAGAATGAGAAATTTTTCAGTTTTGTTGTATTCATTTTTCTCTAGTGCGAATTTTCCCCACATGAGTGGTTTTCTCTTACTGTTTCTTTTACATTTGTACTCTGTAAAGTGTAAGGTTATTGCTGATAATATTTTAAGAGGTGCTTTCCCTGGAGGATGTTTTTTTGATAGCCAGCAAGGGACTGCTCTCAATATAATGGTGAACATTTCAGAGAGATTTGTGATATAATGTGTGTCACAGACACAACTTACAAGTACCTTGTTTCTTTTCATAGTAAAGTGGTAAAAGGCTGGGGCATCCAAGCAAAGCAGGTCACTAGCATCCGGATGAGGGTGCCTGGAGAACTGAGACAGTAGAAGCAGCAGAGGATGGCTGTCATGACAGCTGAGCATGTGCTGCTGTATTACTTGGGCCTCCAGGTCAAACCTGATTCAACTAACTCTCAACACTTGTATGTTAGTTTGCATTCAGGGTAGCTATGATTTACACAGTTTGGTTCCTTCTGCAGGAAAGCTAAGGGCTGGGAGTGATTCACGCTGAAGTCCTTCTGCTTCCTCCCTCAGCAGTGTGGACATGACTGGTAGCCAGACAGCGTCTACCAGTTTGCCCATAATCTGGCAAAACTACCTCATGGCCTTGCATGTTCTTGACCTGTCTCCAAGTCCTAAAGCTGAGTTGCACAAAACTTCTACACCTTTGATGTTCCGCCCAAAAAAACATGCATGGCACATGACAAGAGAGCCACTTCATATGTGGAGAAGACCTCCAGAAACCATTGACTGAGGAAGGGGGATGAGTATTCTGGAAAACCTGAGTTCTCCCAGTAGATGCACAGCTTCTCCAATGGGAAACTAGTGGGACAGTAGTAAGGGTGCACCTGATCGTAACTCACTGTGAACAAAAAGGAGCCATGGAGAATCAAACTTTGAAATCTGAGGTCTCTGAATGTGGATCATTTGAGGAAACCCAGGGTGTCCCACAGCCCCAGGTCAGAGCACAAGTGAGAGGACGCATTAATGTAGTTGGCATGGGGCATGGGCCTTAGGAAGTGAGGGTGCATGGGCTCTGCCCAGTGAAGACATGAACTGTGGGAAAACAGACAAGTTTAAATTAAGCAGCCAAGGTATGTGAACTGGTAAGGCACATCACTTGCTCTACAGCCCTTTTGTCCTTCATTTATGCATGACTTCCTGGCACAAGCACATTTTCTGTGCTCTCGCTGTCACCAACCAATGTCAGACCAAACTCTGCCTAGCCACAAAAAATGAAATGACCATATAGGATCTCCCTAGCCTGTCATGGACCTCCTCCCACCTAATTCCTTCTTCTAGAGAGTATGTATTTCCCAAGAGATTCGAGTTCATTGCAATGACTGCTGTTTATTATGCATAAATGATGTAGCTCTGTGTGTTTACCAGTTGTATTTCGGTCAGTGTATTACTATCTCCCACTCCCTTTTGCCATGTGCTTGGAGTGGCATTTCTTGGCCTTTCCTAGACAGGAAAAAAATAAAAGATTTTACACCACTTTTGTTGGTGTTCCAATGAATAGACAAGCCTTTTTTCTAGGGCCAGATAAAACACAGAGCTTGACAGAATCACTGGCTGGTTGTCAATCTGCAACAAGGATGCTAGCCAGTGCCAGCCCTCAGGCCAGCCTTCAGGACTTCAGGGTCAGACATGGACCTGCAGGCTGATGGGTTCATCACATAGGACAAACACAAGAGACATATGAACTGAATGCTGTACACACCCACTTTACAGCCTCTTCCACATTCTCCTGAGTTGTAGGGAGTGGTCTGCTCATTACCTACCAGGCAGCAAAGATCAGGGATGCAAGACAACACATCATGCAGCAGAAACTCTTAGACCAAAAGAAGACTCTTACACCCATCCTAAGAAATTTATTCCTGGAACCACCACCATGATGCAGATCCCCTGTGATTCCAGAAATTCTTTTGCTTGCCACTGTCTGGGAGCAAGCACTCTGGTGTGAAGGCCTATGTTTGTATCATGGATAGTAAGCTGTGGACTTCCCCACAGAGACTGGTCACTCTGGGTTAGGAGTCAGGGAACAGGCTTGTTGCCAGAGAGTAAGGCTTGTCCCTCTGGATATCATGTTAGTGGTTTTTGAAAGTATTCATTTTGCAGTAAAATAGGTCTTGTCTTCTAGCACCAATTTCTCATCCTAATGTTAAGCAATCATTGGGTGCAAATATGTGTTCAGCCCCAAGGCATAACAATTATCCTCCCCCAGCTCCATCATTGAATGGGGTACAGTGAATTCACTGTTATCTCTACAGTGATGGACTAAAGGAGGGCAGTAGGTTTTATATACCTTGGCATTTAGCAAGGCCTTTGACACAGTCTTCTATAGCCTTTTCACCAAATTGGTGAAATATGGGCTGAATAGCTGGGTGATAAGGTGAGTGGAAAATTGGCTGGGCTTCTGGGCTCAAAGGGTTGTGCAAGTGGTCCAGCTGGCAACCAGTAATAAGTTGAGTCCCTCAGTGATCAATACTGGGACCAATACTGTTTAATGTCTTCATTAATGACTTGGGTGATAGGATAAAGTGTGCTCTCATCAGATTAGCAGACACCACCAAATTGGGGAAGGTTGTTCAATATGCTGCAGGGCAAGGCTGCTATTCAGAGGGACCTGGACAACTGAAGAACTAGGCTGATGGGAGCTTCATAAAGGTAAACAGAAGCGAATATGAAGTCCTGTTTCTGGGGTTCAATTATCCCATGCAACAGTACAAACTGTTTGTAGGGGCTGACTGGGTGTCCTGGGGGACAAGAAGTTGAACACGGGCCAGCAAACAGATCATATATCATGAAGCTGGTCAAAAACTGGCATGCGTTGCCTAGAAAAGCTGTGTGATTTCCATCCCTGGAAGAATTCAAGACTACTGGACATGGTCTTGAGCAACCAGATCCAGCTAGACTTGCTTTGAGCAGGGGGTTGGACTAGAGACCTCCAGAGGTCACTTCCTACCTCTGTCGTGCTGTTATTCTGTGACCTGAGTAAAGGTACAGGCAATCTTTGTAGAGGATCATTTGTGGCAATCTCTGGTACCAAAGGTATATTGGAGGCCAAGGGGTAACAACCTCCTGTGCAAATTACTTTTTGTCAGTGGGCCTCGTGGCCCCATGATAGCAGTGACAAGCAATGTGCTCTTGGATAGTGAGAAGCTGCGTGCAGGGCCACATGTACAGGGAGCCCTGGAGGACGACAGGGCAAGTGAAGCATGGGGTTGAGTGCACAGTAAGTACACAATCGTTGTAATGGAGTGGAAATACACGCACAGTGTGCAAATTTTCTTCTACTGAAAATTCAGTGAGAAACAACCTAAAGTGTATAAGCTTCTTGGCACTGAAAACATTTCAGATTTGCATATGGACAACAAAGTATTAGCAAAATGACTTACTCAAGGGTGTCAGAGAGAAATATGGAAATCTGGCCTTTTAAGTCCAGTGCACTAGCAATATCGCAATAGCATCTGCCAATGCACTCACTTTGACTGCATTCCTCTGCTGCAGATAGGAAAGGCAAGTGATGGACAAAAAGCTTGGACCAAAAGTGAATGACACGAACACAAGAGTGAAGAGTTGCTTCTACATTTGAATGCCAAGAGCTCAACTATAATAAAGTGCTGGGCAATGTTTGTTAATGTTTGTTTTTGTAAGCAATTAGACTAAAGGAAGTCCTTTAAAATCAGCTTCCCCCCAAATCCTGACCAACAGTGAAATAAAAGCATTTATACTGTGTTTCATGTAGCAGGAGAAAGGAAGGTGCTGAATTGCAATCGCACATGATTTATACTAATGCATTTTGTTATATTTCAACTGCATTTCCCCTAATTTCAAGCCTCAGAATGTCCTTATTCATTTCTCAGTCCTTGGCCTTCCTCACTTCACTTCACAACTGTCTGAATACACTTACACAAAGAGGCTTCAAGTTTTTATCCCCTTCCTGTTTGTTTGTAGTTTATTTTTTTTGTGTGTTGTTAGCAGTACTTGAAAAAGTATAAAGGAAAATACTCTCCTCCAGAATTTCCGCATCCATGTAGTCATTCACAACTCTGCAAAATGAATGCAAAAACCCTCCTTGTTTCTAACCTCTGCACTGGTGCATTTATGGCCGCTGACCTTCAGAAGTTTGGTGGCAAAACCTGTAGAACAGGATGCAGGTTCCCAGGATCTGCAGGCTAGTCTACCTGGATTGCAGGACCACCGTCCAGCATGCTGCCACCCCTTCTGGTGATAGAGCAGCCCTCCTTTAATGCGCTGCCAGCTGGGAACAGCAGTGAAACAGGGCTGAGCATAAGGCAACGCTGCAAAAAGCCATGTTAACCTTGACCGGTAGTGCTTACCTGGGGACAAGGGGGCTCGTCGCCACCTCAACTTTTCTGCAGCTCCCTTTGGCCTTTCTGAGTTGCCGGCTTTCTGCTGAGGGCGGGTGGCAGCGCACGTGCCAGCAGCGAGCCCAACACTGCAGCCCCAAGGGGAAGTCCGCAGCACCTGCACCAGGGCCCTCTGCAGCAGGGGAAATCCCCACCAGCTGAAGGCCAGCAGGGCTGCCCCTGGCTTCAGCAAGATTGGCCCTGTTGGCTTGGTCTCTACTGTTACTGACTGTTTTTGCATCTTTTTGTATGCTTTATAACTGCGGGGAAGAGTGGACTCTCAGTAATCTCCAAATAAGAGACTTACGGACCTTATAGTCCTCCTTAATCATAGAGGAAGATTAATAAAAATGAACAGGGACTTGACACTCTTGAACGAGTGACAGAGAGGAACAAAACCCCCACTGCTTGCTTCTCGTCCCTGTCTCTCGGACATTTTAAAGATTCCTCAAAAGCAGTTCAGTTCTCTCTCAGACTTTCTCTAACAGCTCCTAGAATTGGTACAGCTTTAAAACAAAACATATGTTTTGAATAAAAGAGATATATATATATGTATATATAATATATCTTTTATTCAGATTAGCCAGTATGAAAGCCAGCCGGGGAGCTGTTTATGCTCTGATAGTTTAATCCATGATCAGTGTGATTAACAAGACCACTGAGAGATGAAAGAAGGTTGGGTATGCTTCTTGTAGGAAACACGCATTTTTTTCCTTTGTGGTATGATATTTCCTCATTCTTTTTCTCGGAATATCTTGAGAGAACGGAAGTTTCTCAGTTTGAGATCTAATCTTCTCTGCCTTCACAGGAAGTTACAAACGTGTTGAACAAGCTTTCAGTTGACATGTTTTTCTCAACGAGAAGTCCTTTGGACAAAGTCTTGCTGATTACAGACAGAAGTGGTTAAACCACAGCTCATGCCCGTGGTTACCGACTAGTTAACCTTAGATGTTAGTTAACCTCTTGCCATCAGTCTGTTTTTGCAGGGTTTGATTCCTGTAAAATAATAACAGCTGTTTGGTATTTTACTCTGTCCATGCCTTGCTTGTCTCCTTGTAACTAGTTAAGGAGACCTATTTTCATTTGCAGACCTATGCAAATAACTATTCCTCAGAGTATATCATGGCACATCGCTGGTCTCCGTGGTTGTTAGTCCTTGACTCAGGTAGCTTAGCTGTTTCTTGACATTCATAGTCATATTTAAACTCACCTCAAAATATTTTTACAGGTTTAGCATTTTCACAGATGTCTAGACAGAAGCAACATGAAGACTAAGCACCTCTGCTACAAAAGCCAAAAGATATGCCCCAATAGAGGAGTTCAAGCAGACTTTAGTCCTCTAGAATGAGGAGGTGGTAGAACCTCATCCAACAACATTATTTCAGAAAAAGTCATTGAAGTTATATTAAGTAAAGTCAGTACTACATGTGATTACACACTAATGGTTAGAAATGCATTAAAAAATATATAGCTATTTGATACAAGCTGGCATGTACTTCATTCCTTCAAGGAATGCTTGTGCATCTGCAAGCACACTTGGAAATACAGGGTCATTGCTGCTAAATGATGACTATTGTTGCCAGCCAAAGCATAAAAGGTAAGTTAAAAACAGAAACAAATCAAGCATCTCCTGTGCTTGTTTATTTTACTAAACCAAGTTTATTTACTCCAAGTTTAGTATATGCAGTTTTCTAAAATTGCCATTTTTATACTCTAACCTTCAAAGCAGATCTGTGTATTAAGAATCTGACAGCAGTAGCCATTTGAAGGGGTCATGAAACTACAGAAAGCATTTCCATTGGGAAAATAAAAAAGAAAGGGAGAAGAGTTTTCCGTTTGTTTACAGCTTCTTCAGAAACACTATTTTTGGGGCGGAACTTTCCATGTTTCATCTCTTCTGAAAGTGATTTAACTTGTCAGCAATCTGTGGAAACTATTTAACATGAATGCAAAATGCCTTAAATTATGAAAATTGTGTGACTAATTGGTGAGCAGGAAGTTTCTGTATTGACTTGATACTCAGATGATTATGCATGATAAAAATGCTCAGTGGATTTGCCATTTACTGAGTTAGCATTAACACAGAGAAGTCTTTGAAATGTGATGACCACATTAAAAATCAAGTAGTTTTTAAAGGGCTCAAACATATGATTTTGTTTATTTTTGAAGGAAGTACTCTAAAAGAAGACAGGCAGATATAATGTGTATTCTAGTGCAAAATATACTGGGAAATGACAATTAAATCTCATATAAAAGACAATAGTGCACACTAACCATATTAGCTTCTGAGTTCTGTACACAAATAATCAACAAACTTTACACCACGCACAAAAGACAAGAGCTTCACAAAAAATGATCATAAAAGCATAGCATTGTTACTGATTTTTTGTTCCAAGCTGGCATTCTCTTCATAATACTCGGAAGGAATGAGAACAGTTGTGAAAATAACAACATACAAATTGCCAGTGCATAAAGTATTCAGATGGCTACGCTCTCTAAAAGATCATAAACACAAAGAGCTTGATTCAGATTCACACTACAGTTCTTTTGTACCTCCAGGATAAAGTGTAAGAAATAGTCTACTTTAGAGACCATTTTGGAGAAGAATGGCATGAAATAGCTTTAATATTAATGAGAATCAGGTTGGTACTTTTCAAAGTAGGATGTGAATGTATCCTTTTTTTTTATTATGATCATACATGAAAGCAAATATTTTCTGTACAAATCTTAGCAAAACACATCTGAAAATAGAGTCAGTGTGATTATTCTGTATCTTTTAAAAATAAATATATACAATATTTACATTTTGGACAGAAATTAACATCCTGGACAGAATTAACATTCTGGAAAATTAACATTTTCCAGAAATTAGCATCCAGATTATGTACCACTACCTGAAACAATTATCTATTATTATAAAAAATGCATTTGCTGTACAAATATATATAAATATATATGTATAAACTTTTTCAGTGAAACGTCTGTGGATTCATTGAAAAGAAAAGCATGAGATATTCTTATTATCAGCTAAGATTTAGCTTTCAAGTGTCCACATATTAAGCAGTCTAGAGCATCATACATCAGACAGAAGTAGATTTTCAGTGTTGAGAGTATTTTGTGTTCTGCTTCTGTGCCACTGCACCAGCAAACCAACTTCACTTATCTGATTTTTTCTGAACATCTGCAGAAATACAGCTTAATAGAATCAGTTTGACTCAGTGATTGTTATTGACTGCACCATGTCAGACAGGGTTTCTGGGTCTACTTCTTTACCATTATCTGAATTTTCTGATGAGATGTAACAGCCGGAATCTCTTGGGCAGTCATTTAACTGTGATTTGTCAAAGCTGTGCTGAGGGCTTAAGCTCTGCATCTCCTGACCACTCTCACTTATCTGCTGTTGTTCAACTAAAAAGAAAAAAATAAGAAAGAAAAGAGTGTCAAAATAAGTACCCTGTGAAAGACTTTGAGACAGCAATGCGGCTGATCTTGAAGAGCTGTAGAAACAGAGTGGGTCATACAAACATGACTAGATCAGTATCTTCTGTCTATCAGAACCAGAAACCTCAGCATCAAAGAACTAAAAATATGATGACATGAGCATCTAAGTTGCTGTTGAGGTTGGCTTTGATCCTGTACTATGCTGCTCAGAGATGAATGCCTGAGACTTTGGCCTCATCCTTCAGACTGTGCACGGTCACCATGCCCACAGTAGAGTAAGCAGCCTTTCTCCTCCCACATGCGTGTATTCCAGAGCCTGCTCATCCAACATCCTTATTAACCATGTAGCCTACTGTGCCTTGTTTATAATACACTGTATTATAGGTGGTGTGTCTTTTGAATATAATTCCAACCATTTTACCTACTCTGAGCATTGCATAGCAAGATATAATTGGCAGGTCTTCAGAAGCACTCAGCCTGAAGATGTGGTAATCAGATTTTCTAAAGCACTTGACTTTTAAGTGGGAGTCACTGGCTGATGGAAACTTCCTAAGCTTGGCTTGGTGTCCAAAAGGATATTTTCCAAAACTCAAAGGCCTCAGAGAAAGCTAAGATGCTTAATTCTTGCTATGTTTTTTGAACACCGTTCCAAAACTAAGTAGAAGCAGATAATCATGCAAATAATTTGTCCTTGTTTAGCTGCTGCATGAGTCATCTGTTTAAACTCAAAAATCTGCAACTCAGGAAGAGTATTGACAGACCTCTCAAAAGAGCTCAACAAGCCAGTGTGCTACAGACAGGATATACCTGTATATCATGAATCTAATATATCTTGTGGTTAAAGTTCATGTTCATATTTTCTGGCTGTAAAATACATGATGTTTACTCACAGTAAATTTCTTCAGAAAACAAGGTATAAAATTTGAAATCTCTCTCTCTCTCATTCTCTTTCTTTTCCTGTTGCTCTCCTGTAACTGTGTTTTTACTTCAAACTGTGGCTTTCTTTCCAAACAAAGCATGAGGAACAGATCTTACAGGAATAGATGGTTTTATCTCAGATTTTAGTCCTCAGAAAAATGGTACCTTTTTGCTTTTGCAAAGAAAGTTCCCTTATTTCACCTGACTTGTTGCTCCATGGTTAAATAGTTAGCTTTGAATCTTTGGTCAGATTTAAGTTGCCTCAATCCAAGTACAGGCAGTATGGAAGTCCCAGTTCATGAAAGATTTTACCCTTCTTGAAAATTTAGATCTAGTTTAGTTCCAGGGTAGCATCCCAGAATTATAAAACTTCTGGAAGGAAAATTGCTACAGGCATTTGCTTCAGCTATTAGACTTTATAAGCTTTGGCAACATGAGAAAGATTTTCACTTTTTTTTTTTTTTGGTTAATTGCACTTGCATGAAAGAGTACAGCTTTCATCGGATTTAACTGATATCTGTAACTGTTTGATCTCCTTCTCACCTTACAGAACATAGTTTGCCATGTTAAATGCTATCTCTCTTTGTAGGGAAAATATTTGATCACGTAGGGCCCAATTGATTTCTGGTTTAAGCCAGAAAGGAATTACAAAAGGAACTACACCAGTGAGGGTATTACTGGTGCTATTAGTAGCAACAGAAGTAGTTTAGCACAAATAATAGCAGATGCCCCAGTAAAGCCCTGTCTAAACTGTGTCATTAGCTCCTCGCACCCATCCCACCAGTGCCAGGAGGACCCAGGTTTTGGTCACTGTGGGCTGATGGACCCTCCCGAGGGGCTGTGGGCAGGGCTCCCCTTGCCTCTGCTGTAATCCCCGATCATCTCTAATGCCGCTCGCTAGGACTTTTATCAGCTTCTGGGGCATCATCTGCTGCTCTGGCAAGCAGTGACCTAAAAAGTGTTAATCCTGTTTACATTTTAAAGGTCAAAGGGGAATCTCCATTCACTTTGTTTGTTTTACTATGGGAAAGAAGACTAAGTAACTAGTGGATTTAAAAAAATACTGCTTCAGTCAGTATATTAGTGTCCTGCGAGTGGTTGTGATAGTCTAAGTAGTTCCCATGTGAAAAATAGATCTTATATTATTTTGTAGCAATGTCTTTCTCTTTTGTGTTTCAGGGACAAAGACAAAAGCAGGCCTGGAACTGAGATTTTTTAAAATCTGAAGTTAGATCTGTTTTAGGAGAATAACAAATTTCTGTTTAGGAAATGTAAAACTTCTCTCTTCTCCCAAAACACAAGAAGAATTTTTTGTTACACCAAAAATGGAAAAGCAAAAATATTCAGGTGTTTGGGAAAGTGAAAATGTTATATTTTCTATTTTTCACTCCAAACAGAAGAAGTTGAAGAAAAAAGAAAATCATATTTAAGAAGAAAAGACTGAAATCAGTCTTCAGCTTTTTTTTTTCTTTTTTATGAGCAGACAAATATTATGCAGTAACTACTAAACCACTTAAACAGGATACTGAATATTATAAATATGTGCAGCATACAGCTTTAGATGTTCTAAGAAAAGCAACCACTTTTTTTTTTTTTGCCTTTTTAAAAAATCTTTTTAGCTTTTTACTTTTACATTCAGTTCTACTTAATTCCTTCCTCTGACAAGTGCATATTCAAGTTCCACATTAATAAAGGTAAGTTTAGTGTCTTAATCTTCTGGACATCAGAAGAAAAATACAATGCACAGGAAACAGGAACTGATAAAAATTAAACTGCCATTAAATGTTGCAGAGTCATCAGAAACTACTATCTTATCAACAAATGGAAATCCTATTATTTTTCTACAGCAAAGCAGTTTCATATAAGATAAATAGCTTTCAGTCACTGTTGTCTATGATATGGCCAGAGGAGTTCAAAATATGCATCATTTTGACACATATTCTAGTACTACTTTAGACTGTAGGATTATATGCAGATGACTGAAAAAAATGTTATGCCTTTAGATTCAATAATAGATGTGTGATGTGTATGTATCTTCCTCGCTATTTAGATCTTGGAAATGAACATTTTTTATTCAGTGACATAGATGTGCATGACATGTGCAGGAATAGATCTCCTTTTTCCTTCACCAGCTTTTCCTTCTTTTTTAATCAGTTTAAAGTCCTGATTAGGAAAGCACTTTAAGCTTAGGTTTAAGGCAATTCCGCTCAAGAATATACTGAGGTCACACTGACTCCAGTGCCATTATGTCAATTTAAACCGGATAAGTGGTAGGAGGCTTAGATTTTGTCTTGGAAAAAAAAGGTGAGCCAGCAGTAAGCCGTACTTCATGAGCATGTCCTCTTAGAGTTTGCCTTTGTGAGTTTTGCCCATAAGGCGAAATGGGCTAGGAGCATGGTGCCTTAGGCTGAGTCACTTGTGTGCCTTCCTGGAAGGTGTGGTGGTGATGTGCTGAGCAGCATAACTGAAAAACTAGAACGACGTGTATCTTCAAGGCTGATGTTAGACCTAGGCAGGTATGAAGGATGTGTATCAACCTGCAGTCTGCAGTGCCTGTACCAGTTAGACCACTTAACTGTTAGGATGAAACAAAATCTCATAAAGCACCAAACTCAGAAATGATCATTTTAAAGATAAATGATCATACTTCTTGAAAAAGAAGCAGAGAAACCTGAAGTGGATCTGCATACACATGCAATACTTCAGAGAATCAAAGGAGTAAACCTTTAGTGGATATTTACAGACATGCAAGGTGAAAAATAGCACTTGATGAAGTCAATGGCATAGCTTCTTCTGCCGACATCAGTTGTGCCTTCTCTTCCCACTGGCAAAGATTCTCCAGCACTCAGAGTAGAGTACAAGTGGGAGGGATACTGAACTGGTATGACAGGAGAGTCTACGGTGAAAACAGAAGCGAGAAGCTTCTTTTTCTCTAAATTCTGGAAGCAAACAGATGTGTCTGGAAAAAGGTGAAAAATACTAATATTCATGCAAGGATGAGCTTCCTGGGGAAATCTGGAAATATTACATACAGGTCAATGAGATGTAGCTACCACTCTACAGGAGGGGAGATCATCTTTCAGCATTATTTGACCTTGACATGATATTCTGTAATCCCACACATTTAAAGAGACTGCCCTGTGTAAATAGTACTCCTGATGCTAGGTCCTCACATAAGGAATACAACTAAGAACTGAAAGTTTTGTCATCAGCTATTCACTATCTTCCTGTCCAAGTATAACAAATAAGAAACACACCTTATGTGATACTGGCAGTGGGATTTAGAGTATGATCTGGCACTTAAATATGAAAAGTATGCTAAGGAAGTGGATTTGGGGAGATAGGGGTAAGATAATTATTCCCAAGATTGCACAGCTACACTTTTTTTTTTTTTTCCTATATAAGAACTTTATGTACCTATCCAAAGAAGTCTAATTCTTCTTTCACTCAGAATAGCTTCAGACTAATATAACCCACTGGACTTCAGGAATGAACCTCTTGACTTACATCATCTAAGTGAGAAGAGAATCAAGCCTATTTTACACACAGAAAAATGTGTGTCCTGGGAAGCGGTCAAGAAAAAAGTTGCAAACTTCTTTTATTACTTTATTCATTAACCATTCACCAACTGCTTCACTTTAAAAATAGCATCCTACAAAAGCACAGACATCCATCTCCTGTCTAGAAGCCATCTGGGAGAAGAATAGAAAGCTATTAAGAAATACTTTATGAAAAAGAGCTTTTTTTTTTTTTTTTCCCCTTTTTTTCCCCCTCCCCAGCCATGAATTCACAGAAACCAATTATTTTGTCCCAAATATATAGGTCTGATCGACATACAGCAAATCTGAAAGGAGACCTGTGGGGGGTGGGGAAGGTCATGAGGAGCTTACAAGACCTTGCAGTTTTAGGATAGTATTGCTACCTGAAGTACTTGAAGATGGTGAATTTGGGCCTTGACTCAGGAAAGGCAGAGAGAAGATAGTGCAGTACCAGGAAGGAAAAATTGTTAAAAAATACTATGTGGTTGCATTTCCTAAATAAAACTCAGTTTTTAATTTCTGGTGTGAGATGGGTAAATTTTTTACTCTCAGATTCATTCAGGTCTAAATCAAACGTAAGATGAAAAAATTCTTACTGCCAGAAATCTTACACTTTGGATGACTTTAAGAAGCATATAATATGGAAACTATTGCTGCAAGTCCTTCTGTTATAAAACTCAATAACTATTTTGCAACATGAATTATATATTCTCAGGTATACAGCATGAAGAAACCACTTAGTATAACATAAAATAAATGCCAAGGGCGGGAAAAAAAAAAAAAAAAAGAACAGGAAAAGAAAAAGAAATGAAAAGCCCTCTAAAAACATCTGGACATTTCACAATATCAGGTATCACATTAAAGAAATATTAAATCATGTTTTATTACATTTATAGTAGAATCAAGTAAAACGAGGCTACATTCCAGCATTCCGGCTGTTATGAATAGTATTAGAGTCACAAAAACTCAGAAACCACTGCATCTCAACTCTGGAGCGTATCTTCATGGATGAGATTCCATCCATTAATCAAACACATGCTTCATGGAAGCATGGATGTAATGCAAAGACAAGGAACTGTTTCAAGCTCTGTGAGAAAGATGGAGTTAGAATAGTAAACATGATCTATAGCCTTAGTATTTTTTTTTCAGAAAGCTTAAAAAAAGAATGAACTTTTACCTGGAAGAGTGCTGAACTTATATCTAGAACACTCTTGGCCAGTAAACAGATTACTTTGTAGTTGTGGGTAATTGTGCTGCTCACTTCTAAGCAATGCAGAAAATCAATTTTAATTAAGGAATCATTTATGCTGGACTCAGTCATGCCCATTTAGGAAAAAAAAAAATACATTGACCTAGGAAAGTTTAGTTCAATGCAGAATTCACTTTCACAGTAGCACTCAGCTCTTTCAACCCTCTTTCAACCAATTTTCCAATTGGATTGACAGAAGCACAAGAAGTCAAATAATTTGGACAAGGTCAGACACATGCTGAGCTTATGCCCAAGATCATCTTGACTCCCTGTCTTTCATTATAACTACTTAACAGATGGCTTCTATCAATTTTAGTCTTTAATATCTTCCTTTTTAGAGAAGGTTGTTAAATTTTGTTCTGTCACTACCTGCCACGTGACAAACACCATCGACCTTTGACAACCAGATGAGGTAAGGATTTGATTCAGCCCTGATTCAAGAGAGCATCCCTAACCAAGATCTTATTTATTTGTGTTTTACCTTAAAATATACATGAGTCTTATGAAACTCAATTAGACTTAAATGAAAACTTATAGCTGGGATGGTGTCTGAAGATGTCTTAGTTCTGGTCCCTGTGAGTATTCATAATTTCTGGGAATATTATTTTATTGAATTTGAATAGTAGAAAGAGTAGTTATACTTATCTCAAGTGAACGTGAAGCAAATATTCATTTCATCTATTGATCTAAGTCCACAGTGTCATCGCTGATTTTGAAGCATGGGCCACTTCATAAGATTTAATGTTACTATTTCCAGAACCATTATAATAATTTAAACTGTTAAATTACCATAAAGATATAATCAGGGATACCGTTTTGCCTGGAGAAAAGTGACTTAATCCCATGCTGCCAATCAGCAAGATCCCTATTTGGATAATTATGGTAAACTTACCAATGTTCAGTGTATGGAACATGTAAGGACCTTTTGAGATTTGCTCCTTGAACAGGTGTATGTAGAATAATAAGTAATTGAGACATCTTAAGAAAAAGAAAACCTTGGTGTCATCTTCAAAAAATGTTACGTGTCTGTTTGCTATGTTTTTTGCTATACAAGAAGTATAAATAGTAAACCATATCCTCACTGTCCCAGAATAGTTTGACACTTGCATAGCCTGTTAAAAAACGTTATGTTTTGTTTTTGTTTTTCACCCTGATGCAGAGCTCTGTAAAACTATAATCTAGCTAACTACAATGCTTTTTCTTGTTAAATATTGATATAAAAGAACATATGCAATAAAAGGTGCAGAAAGTGTGGCAAGGCTAATTACCAGAAAGTACACACAAAGATATGTATACTCAATTCAAGAGCAAACTAAGGAAATGAATGTATTTTCACATGATTTCTAGCTAGATCCCTGAAACACAATTCTTGGAAAATACAACCTTTTCTTTCCCAGATTTACTTTTTCAACACTACCTCCATATAGACAGCCCTTCAAGAGTCCTTTCTAGCCCCTCATCTCAAAAAACTATAGACCAGAAAGAAGTACTGATCTTGGCAGGCAAAGAAAATTATTTAAATGCTTCTCCAATGTGTTTGCAAGAAACCTACATTTCTGTGGACGCTGACTAAGAGAACAGAAAAGACTATATGTAGAAATGGGGTTCAGAAAGACCCAAATATAGAGTGGAAAACAAGGTCAGCGAAGAAACAAAGAGGAAAATTAGAGAACATCTGCAGAGAAAGTTGAATGGAAGATGCAGACAGACATTCTTAAAAACTCAGAAAGATTCATGCACAGAAAGATTAAGGTATATGTGTACCTGCAGGTATGAGCATATGTATGTACATGTGCTGGAGTGAGAAATGGAAAGCCACCTGCACTGAGGAGAGAAAAAGTGGACAGCTGACAAGAACTGATATTAAAATAACCCAGGAAGGCAGGGATACCTGTTTTTCCAGGTATCCCTTTTTTCTCTTTCAGGTGCTTCTCAACTGATAGTACACATCTGATGAAGTAAATGCTCAGGATAGAGGGTGAATTTGCATGAATATTAATGAAGAGGAAAACATCTGTTTCGGTTGAGTATCTAATTAAGTAGATGCTTAGCTGAAGTTTCTTGTAACTTGATGTAAATTCTTTATTGTATTGTAGCTCTATTTTTGTTAAGTGCTAGCCCATAGTTTGGGAAGTTTAATTTTCCACTCTTGCAGAAAAGTCACCTTGTAACTTTTGGCAAGTCATTTAACCTCTCCAGGGGTTGGTTTCCCAATCATGAAAAGGGTCGCTCTCAAGCAGTCGTTGCTATCAACCTCTATTTTAGGACCCATCAATGGGAAATCTTAAATCATTCATGTGTTACTAGTATAGTAATCATGTACATATCTAGAAGAGATGTGCAGTTAGCCATCTGAACAAATAAGGAAACCACCCAACTCCATGTTTCATATTTAAAAGAAAAATCATTAAACAGATCAATGTGGGAATTGCTATTTCTTTAAATGTCTTTCTTCAGTTAAAATGTGCACATGACTCTTAGAGCTTAAACACTTACTGTCATAGTCCTGTAGATTTTCAATTGCTGATAGCAATCTTGCCCTGTCTTCTGGGTTTGAAATATTCAATTCAATCAGGTGGCTCTCCTGTAGCTCCTTTAAGTCCTCTAGAGTTTCATAGCCATTTAGCAAGAGTGTTGAGGCATATTCCTACAAAAAGAAATAAGCAAATCTCTCATATAAACAAGCACTATGTTTAATAGAGGAATAGGCACAATTTCTCTTTTACTTTTTTGTCAGGTTGAATGGGTTCCACTTTTCTGTCTAATGAACCTGCCTTTTGTACAAAACTAGAAATTGAGAGTGGGAGAGGACGGAGGCAGAGATGCCTTGGGGTCCTCTTTGCTATTCCAGTACCTCTGGCTGAGTCTAGCAGCAAATTGGATCAGGGTGCAGGTCTGCCAAAAATTGATTTTCTCTGCTGACCTTCTGGACTTTCATGGGTCAGCCCATAGAGTGCCCTCCATGATGGGTCCAGGAAAGCCTCTGAGGTAGGGTGTGCTCTGCCTTGGCACAGATGGAGCTCTCAGATAAATGCGAGAGTGAGAAGCCGAGGGAGCCCTCAGCCATGCTGTCACACGTGGTCCCCCTTCCGCTGTGTCAACGCAATACGAAACTCTGCTTGTACTCCAGGAAAAGGAGTGCTTGCATCAGCACAAAAAGCAATAAAAATGTTACATGTAAATCATGACCTAAGTACGCGATGAAACTCTGTCAGGAACTAGGGATCCAGTGAGGGAGAGAGGCACAACATGAGCATAGCGCAAAAAGACTACTGCTCCCAAAGATCATGCGAAATTAGAAACCGAAATCCTAAATGTTGGTAGTTCAGTCACACTGCAGTCCTGTCCCTGAGATTTCCACATAGTCACACATCTCCTGCCCTAAAGCACACAATCACAGGCAAGTTACGATGACTTGACAAGTCATCACCATGCCTCTCTGCATGGAGCCTTTTAGCCTAACTAAATCTTGTGGTAAAACGCAGTTATATAAACCACTCACATCAGATAAAAAACAGACACGAAGCTTCTTTGCGTTGCTGACTTCGAAACAGCTGAAACCTGCCATTCTACTTCTGCCTGTAAGTTACATCCAAACCCAAGCGCGCAGAAACGAAAGATTTCAAATGAAACAGGGAAATGTTTGCTGACCTGCAGATGGACACATTCCAAGAGTTCTTGCAGCGTCTTAGGCTTGGTCCTTTTGCTTCCTCTGTGAGGCTTTATTTTTCTGGGTGCAGCTTCCTCTTCCAAAATAATATCCACATAAATGAACTTGAAATTTCCTACTTTGTTGTTCAGCATGCCTGTCCATATGCCCATGGGGGTTTTACAGATGATATCTATAATGTCTCCTTTCTAGGACAATAAAAAGAGCACACCACTGCTTACACATCTGGTTTGCGATATGTGACTTTTCCTCTATGGACAAAAACCAGCATAGACAGCACAGAATCTTAACTAGTCAGTGTCAAGTAACTTTTAAAAATTACCTAGATTTAGCTCCTTTGCTTTTATAAAACCCCAGAAAAATGCAGTTACAGAACATGGAGCAAGTCCTTATCTCCAAAGCTCTGTAAAGGAGAGGTGAGCATAAACAGCACCTTTCAACTTTTTGTGCTCCACTTGGACCCTGAAAGGTCATAGGGTTGCATCCAGCAACCAACTTTTGCAGTGGATACTGGGCATAGCTTTGGCAAAATTCAAGAGAGCACTGTGAGGTTATTTTCCAAATATGTGCTTTACGCAGCTTCTCACCTGGCTCCTTCACTCTAAGCCACTTACACAATAATCTTATTATCCAGCATCCCAGCGGTCTTCAAAAACTAATAGCTGAGCTAGATGAAAGGTGAACTCTTACCCATTTTACAGTAAGAAACTGGCTACATTTCTCAAAGGCAATAAAAAACATTTAACTCCCTTAATATCTTCCTGTCAGTCCTTCCCAAAGGACAGACAAATTCTCCCATTGTTATCAACCCAATTGACTGGGAAAATAGTGGAAACACCTTAGCGGACAGAACTAAAAACTTCAGTTCTCCACACTTGTGCATGCACTCACAAAGGCAACTGCAAAACAAGAGTGACAACACAGCAACTTCAAGAAGGCTTGTTGGCAAAGGTATTCACAACAAGCTGTGGGAATTGAGGTCTCAGCTCAGCACAACAGTCTACTGCTGGTGGTAAAAAGACTCCCTTTTAAGTCATACCCCGTACATAATTTGCTCCCATGACAGTAAAATTGAGTCATCTCTTCTGGTCAGATACTACAAAACTTACAAAAACACTGAACGTCTTTAAAGGGTTATACAACAAATCCCTACATAGACTCTTAATTTGGCGTTCTGTTGCAAAACTGAAAAAACAAACTCAGCTTGTTAAAATATCTTTTAACAACTCCAAGTTTTTTAAATATTTTCTGGTCTGGTCAAGAAACTGCAAGTAAGTAAAGCCGTCACCCTAGTTTGGTACAAACCGAAGCATGAAATTCACTGTGTTTAAATGACCTGATTTCATTAGAATATGAAGCTTAGAGCTATGAGCATGTTTGAAATGGAAACTGAACAAACGTTTGTTTAAAGCTCTATAAGCACATATATTATTTTACACATTTATGGAGGGCTCAGGAACTTTAGATGTGGATGCAGGTCAGGGTTAGGTAACTCTAAGGCAAGCTGCAGATGCAGTTTAAATTCAGATTCAGGGTACTGAAATTTATTGAGATATTCTCAGGGGATTTCAACCCTAAGTATTAGTTTATAAAAGTAAAATACACAAATTCAGTGACTTTCAAAATAAAGTATGTGAGCCAGCAGAAATTTGCCATTTCATGACTTTTTAAACTGTTTTGAAATAAATGCCCGAGGTGTGTATGGAAGTGGAGGGCAAGTGGTGAAGACTGCAAGTACTGGCAGAGCAACTGCTGTAAAATAGGCCTGAGAGGAGGAGGAGACTGCAGTCAGATATGGATGAGGATTTCGACAAGAAGAGGCTATGAAGAAGAAAAAAAGATGAAGCATGGATACAATCTGGATAGGAAGGTGTTTACAGAGGGAAAAGAAAGAAGTTCAGATTACAGATGTGAGTAGTCTGAAGAATGATGATATTGATTGTATCTGTACACGGACACAAGAAAAGGGCTGGACCTTTTTGGTAATGGTCAACTGGGCCCATGTCTGAAGCTTTTTTTTCCTCACTCCCATGGCCTGGACATCTCTGCCATGATGCCAGAGGCAGAGAAAATTCGTAGTTCAAAAGTATACTTATATAAAGGCTTAACTGAAAGGTGAGCTGTTTCCATTAAAGACAATGAGTGCTGCCAAGACTTGATACATCTTACATGGGGAGCCAACTTCATGTCCAATGAGACTCAAGATTTTTTTACTCCAGATCTCCAAGTATGTGGGAAGCAACATGTGTTTTACTCTGAGGAAAGCTGTACTGTACAGCATGAAGAGGTACTTACCTGGAGTCTGTGCCTTAAAAAGCCTTTAGCAGCAGCTGACTGCAGCGTTATCTGAACTAAGTCATTACAGAAGCATTGCAAAAGCAGATCTGTCTTGCTTTTAGAGTGGTGCATATGCTTAACAGTTAAAAATATTTTAGTAAACCTCTTCTTCACATGTAAATCTTGCCTCTCTGATGTTCTTACCAGGAAAGAAGAAATCCTGATAGTTGTCTTACCTTAATTTTCAGGGAGTCAGTGTCATAAGGACTTGGCGTGAAGTCGGTGTGTACTTTGGCTCGACCACAGAATGGCCCACTGTAAGGGACTTCGTCATCAAACCGGAGGCTATCCCTGTTGCTCGTTCCATCAGAGCAGCTGGTCACCCCACCTTAAAGAGATTCAAGTGGAAGTTGAGATCTCTTGCACCAAGTGCCCAGACATTTAATTCTGCACAGCAGCAGAGAGGAAGGTGTTCAAAAGCACAGACTTAAGAAAGAGCATACTCCACATGGTTTTGACACATTCCAGGAAAAACGCATTCAATAAAAAGCATACTACAACAGACTGAAGAAAATAGGTTGGAGATCTGTCATTAACATCTTCCCTACAATAATCTTTTTCTGGTGATGATACTAATAGACTATGCATTTTACTTACAGACTTTTTGAAATATTACCTCTGCAGATTAATAACATGTAGTATAAAAGTGCAGTTGAGAGAATTAATTCTGCTGAACTTCTCCTGTTTATTCAGAGAAATGAAAACAAGTACTGTAGAAGTTATTTTATTTCATTACAGAGCTAGCTAAAACATCAAAGGAACCTGCATTGCAGGGGAAATTTTTAATCTTATCAACATTTCTGCCTGTCATTTTGTCCAAGTCAAGCAATAAAATATCGGCAGAGTAATTCAAGCAAATTTGAGCAAGCTCTGCAATATCCCATCCAAATATGTTTTTAGATAAGAGCAGCAGTGTGTTGGAAGTAAACTCCCATATACAATTTTCACAAATCACATCATAGAAAATGATCATAAAAATGGTTTTGTTTGAGGTGATTGCTTAAGTGCACAGCTCCGTCTCAGGGCCAGATAAACAACAAAGTACAAATGGCTGGGACTGCAACTCAAGTCCCCACTTATGGCTCACGTGATGCCTGCAGTGATAGCAGAGCAATGTCATTGTGGACAGCTGTGATCTGTTGCCCGGTGGCTGTCCACAGCAGAGCAATGGACAGATAGGTGAAGGCAAACTCCACTTCTAATCAGAGATTCATGCATCCTCCAACTGAGACTACTGTGTTGGGGGAGGGGTTTTAGTGGGTTTGCAGAGAAGCAGACTGCATCTCTGCATCATGATTGGAAGCAGCCAGGTCAGGCCCCCATCACCTGTCATCTCAAACAGACCTCTCACATTATCTGTCTCGCATCCACAGAGTGAAGGACTCACAGCCACTATCCATAGAGGGGATGCTTGTGTGGCTGCACCCAGGAACTGCAGCTCTGTGGGTGCCAGCACCCCAGAAGTGCTAGCCCCCCAAAACATTCATGGCATATATACCAGCATCATTCACTGTAATCCATGTTATTTTTTGTTATTTATTTCTTTTAATATCTCCACTCTTAAAAACACTCAGCTTATTTCAGGCATATCTACCCTTCCTGCCACCCATTTGACCAGATTATGCTTTTGTCTGCTAAACTGAAGAGCTGCTAGCTATTACATTTTTGATCACCAGCTCTGATACCTCAGACTTAAGCAATAATAATATTGAGCCAGTGACTAAATAAGAGGTATGGATATCTTGTACTTACTAGATGTGCTCTGGCCACTATTCAGACTATAGAGACTTTCCATAGAGTCACTGGCTTTTAGGGAGCCCTTCTCAGTGTGTATTCCACCACCAGGATCACTGTCATCTTTTTCTTCTTCATTCTTTAACAGAAAAATCAAATGTTAACCAACCACCATAAGATGTATTTTAGACAAACTTTTTTTTTCCTTTTCAATCATCATTGCACATAGAGATTTAACCATAATTGCATTTTATTGAAAAACCACTCCAAGAGAGAAAGCATTTTAGAAGTTGATTCCTGGTACTAAGGATGCCCAACCCCAACACTATGATCTTGGAGAAATCACTCATCTCCTTGCTGCCCCACTCGCTTCATTTCACTCCTGTTCAAGTGATTCTCCATCTCAGAAGACTGCAATATATGACAGCAGCAAAAAGGCTTAAAATGAGAAATTTGCAGGTAGCCAGATAAGATGGTTTTTCTGATTGTCTCCGAGGAGGAAGTATAAAGTTTAATCCTGAAAGTTCATGGTGAAGGGCTAGCTCACACATCTATGTTTTGTGTTGAACTTCTGAAAAATCATGGGCACTTAGAGCCATATTGGCACACAAGCAACAGCGTTCCAGAGACAGCTTGCACACATATACGGCATCAATATGTTTTAGCACCATACTCACTACCTTGCTCAACCTACACATTGGCCTCAAAATCCAGTGCATTCCAAAATTAACAGATACATTTTTCTCTCACAAAATCTAATGGTGTACAAAATCAGTCCCTGGAGTTTATAACACTAAATCACACCTCATAAATCACAGCCTATACACTTAATGAATTCAAAACAAGAAGACCCATATTTCAGGCACAGCTAAGTTAGGTATGATGTAACAGCTAAGTGAAATAATGATGAGCTTTCAAAGGAAGGAATTTCTTCAGCAGATTGCTTCACGTTGTCAATGTGTGTAATATCCTCATGCAACTGAAACATCATGTAGTACTTAAGATGTTACATCATATTTGTGGAAATGTTAATCATTTGTTGGCTGATAGATGAAGTCAAGCAAATATGACAGTGCATGTATGAAGAAGAGACCCATACATGTACACACAAGGCATAGCATTGAAATGAAAGACTATGTTGTTTTTCCAACAAGGACAGTGCTTGTTACCCCAGTCATTGACACAGGCCATAGATTAATCGGCGGACTAGTATTGATTGTCATCATCTACTGCAGGAATGAAGATCACACTATATGTATGTCCAACAAGATAATTCATTGAATTTCTGTCATGTGAATAGTTGCTGTAAATATGCAAAAGGTAAATGTTGAAATTCTGAGTTTTGTTTCTTATAATATAAAATTCATGGATTACAACCAGCTGAATTTTACATAAAATACAAACTAAGCTAATGAATTAGGAATCCTTGTCTTTGACCTCCAAAACTGTCTAAAGATATCCTGTTAAATACTTTTTTTTTTTCCTAGTTGTGAAGTTTCTTGTTTATTTTCCCTAGTTATTTGATGTTGACACATGTATGAGATAGGATGCAGACCAGCCAGATTTTTTTAGGGACAAGTCCTTTTTCCTTATGTGCTTTAAAATTTGGAACTCAGTGACACAAGATATTGAGGAAACAGGGTTTACAGTGTGTAAAACAGATTATATATTTTTTTATGTTTAATAAAGATAGCTTCACTTAGATAAGGTAAAAGCAGATAAGACATATGAGTTGTCATGCTGCAGGGTGCTGGCTGACCTCTATAAAACGGACTTTGGAAAAAATTCTTGTATTCAAAGATAAATTCTCCTAATGAACCATTTTGTACAGGTTGAGAATCAGACTGATGACTGGGTTCATCCAATACTCCCCCGTGCCCACATCAGGAGATTTTTTGTGACGTTTATACAAATGCCCCTTGATGACAAAGCAAAACTCAATGATGTAAAACTCCTAGGTCTAACTTGAGCCCTTACCATGCGATGCTGTAATTGTATATGTGCATGTGTGTGTACATTAGCATCAACAGGAAAGAAAGTGTACATACTGTTTTAGTTCAGTACTTGTAACCATGTTTTCACAGAGTCTAATAATTAATAGCTGCTTGCAACATGAACAGGAAAAACGCACACAACATTTTTCCTTCGTATGTATTATCATCAAATACAAGATTCTTAAGCTGTATTTACCATCTCCTCAGAAAGTGCCTTGATGTACTTTTTGCCCATCTTTTTCTTCATGGTGAGGGAAATGGCTCTCATCTTCTTACCCAGGCTTCTTCCATTATATGCTGCTTTGGTTTGTACTGCATCTCCAATGTCACTTACAGTCTCCAGCTCAGACACCTGATTTGAAATAAAAATGTAAGAAACAACTTACCATGAAAATACGTTTTGGTGCAGAGGAATAAGAATTACAGAAAAATATTAAGGACACCTGTGTAGTTAGGATGAAAAAAGTCAGTCATAGCCATTTTCCTGGGGAATAGTATACCTAAACAGGTTTGCAGCACACCACTGCACTGTGAATGACAGAAAGAAAATATATTTTATGCTAGGAAATGTTATTTCCCTTTGTTTATTGTCCTTAATCCAAACAAGAACTGAGGGGATTTATGCAGGTTGCTTGAAAACAAAAATGACACATCTGTGGGCTGCATACATGTGCTGGTTACTTCAGGAATGCGCCAATCTGAAATGCACTTTTACCTTTTTGAAAAACTGCTTCTAATCTTCACACCAAAGTAGCAGAGTTTAAGTGTGATTCTCTTGTTCATTTTGGCAAGAACTCAATCATCCAGACAGATACAGGTACACAAGCAAAGTTCTCGCCAGTATGAAATTTATACAACAGTTACCCAATGCTTTTTTGCACAACTGTCGTGGGAAAGAGATCTGAAGAAAGTAAAATTTTGTGTGATACAGACCTCAGTTGAATCATCTGTCTTTGATATTGAGTGATGTCTGAAACGGTCAAAGCTTCCAAAACTACTTGTGCGCTGTAAAGAAAGAGAAGACAAACCTTGACTCACTGACAGTGTTTTGCTCTGTTACGAAGACTTAAATACAACTGTCAAGCCACCTGTTTATGTTAAAGATTCCTCCCAAGTCAGTGGACCATGAATTGCTACATCCAGCAGAAACAAACTAGGAGGTGACTATATGGAAAACAAGTATGACTGTACTGCTGGAGGCAGAAAAATCAGTAAGAGAAACAATACTGCTTCAAATAGAAATCAGATAATGGGTATGATTTGAGTTCTTTACATCAGTTTCACAGAAATTATACACAGATACCCCTGAGTTACTTCTGTGTTAGATTGCTGTCTGTGAGTTTAGAAAAAAAAAAGGCTATTTCCATAAGTATTATGTGAGTCACAGAGTTGCTTATGGTTGTGGAAACTGTTGCAATTTTTACAGTTTATTTTCATGACTGGGGAAACTGTCCAAGCTTTTTTACCAACAGGAATCATCAAGGACCACTGAGTAGCATGAATGCATTTTGTCCGAAATGCATGTGTTGAGGAGGAGTAACAGAATAATCAGGCAGGTCCAGCACTTTTCTTGATGACAAGTCGGAAGCCCCTTAAAGTGTGCCTCTAGTAACAGCCAGAATTTGGACACTTACCAACTACGCAGTGTCTTTAAGGGCTTGTTTTTACATCTTCACCAATACTCAAAGCTAAGCCTAGAACGAAGCCTTTTTAAAAAACTCTTCACTCTTCCATACTAAATGAATGTCTTTCAATGCAGTATCAGATTTCTTGAACAGGATTTACTAATATATACTATGCAATATCATCTCAGTTTATTTCTGAGTGTTCAAAATCCCTTCTGGAGGAAAAAAACACTGAACTAAATAGCAAACCACAAACTGAACACTTCCTGAATGATTTAATAAGTCATTTCAGACTACCTGGTTACTGATTTTCCTGTATTTATTCATCTGTTTACATTGCCTACATGACTTCAGCCAAACCAATTCCTTGCTCCATTGCTTTCTTTCCCCCCAGCCACACTAGCCATCTTTTCATCTCCCCCAGGTTTCTAACGTGCCTGTCATACACCCCTCCCCTGGCATCTCCAGCTACCTCCTTTCACTGTTCTTCCAGGAGCTCCACAAGCCTGAAAAGGGCCTGCTAGTGCCTCACTCTGCTCTACCATTACGGCTTTCACATCTTCTCTACCAGGTAAGATAGCCTCAGAGGCAGCTGAGGTGGATCATCCCCTGGGCAACAAAAGAGGAGGAGAAAAGGACTTTAATAGCTGATCCAGTCGCCTGCTTTTGTGTTGCAGACATGCCAGCATCAACCTGCTTCCAGTGAAGCTAAGGAGAGATCTCTCCAACTAGTGTAAGAGGAGCAGAAAGACACAAACGCTGAGCGCTTTAGGAAATGCTGCCCCTGCTGTGCCTGTCCTCCAGGTCCCCATCTGGACAAAAGGGTTAGTAACTTGTGGAAGTGCCATGCTCTGAAAAGCTGGAAAGCCAAGGACCTTTTTGAGCTGACACCCAAGTAACAATTTCAGCTTCTGGCAACTTTTGAGTGCTGCTATGGTACTGTGCCTGCTCTGCCCACAGTCACCAAGCTGCTGTTTACTGCTCTGTCTCCTTATGTTCTCCTTTCTTGACAGTAGTTAGTCCTCTGAGGGACTCATCGGTAGCACTGTTGTACTCCTGATGCTGTACAGGGAGACAGGTTGGCATTCAGGCTTCACAACTGTGGTCTTAAGGAAGGAGTTCATGAAAATAATATCAGCTATGAAGAGCACACACACCCCTCCCCTGGGTATTTCCATCTGGGAAAGACCCCATCTTATTCTGTCCCTGCTCATAAGTCACAGGGTTACTATCCACATTAGCTTCTTTATCTCTCACACACGGTCACTTTTAAACTAAAAATAGTTTGCAGAGGGGGGAAAAAAAAAGACAAAAAAGGGCTACGAGAAGCCACGTGAGAATACTTTAAGTCTCTATTTGAGAAGAAGAAAATTTGCCTCTCCTGGAACAGAACTGAAAATAAAAACTCCCCACTGTTTCATTTCCCTGTTTTTCCACCCACACTTATGTATTAATCCACAAAATAAATACGTAATATAAAAAAATAATAATTTGTACATAGCAGTGGGAGAGGCCTGAGCACAACCAGATAGGAGAGGAAAGTGTACCTGCATTTCAGGTCCACTTTCTAATCATTGCAGCTTAAGAGAAAAAGAAATATCATCATTTTTTTCCACTAACATTTCTGGGCTTATCTAACCTGAAGAATATTTCCAGCCAAAGGTTATTTGAAGAAGCTGATCCAGATTTGCCAATGTTTTTGGACAAGTAAAATCACATTTATTATTCACTGGGGTGGAAAAAAAAGAAAAAAGGAAAACCACACATCTCTCCTCTTAATTGATTGTAATCTCTCAGAAAATCTCTATTGGCTAAACATTGTGGTTTATTTGTTTGTTTTTACCCTGTGAAATTGAAAAGGACAATTTAGACTGTACACTTTAATTTTATCTGAAATTCCCACATAGAACTTTGCTATTAACTAGATGAACAATATCCTGTGACAAGGGGTTAGCTCAATAGTATGATATAAAAACACAGCCCCAAGGATTATGGTTCTATTAGACAGGATTAACACCTTTCACTAGCTTGTCAACCAAGCCAAATGTGCCCTGAAGCATGGAGCGGGAGGCTGGGATTCACAGCAATATTAGGAAGGTATAAAATAGTTTCTCACAGTGATCTCTAAACATACACTGACCTTTCTGTTGCATTCAATCACTTGAAGATGTCTAGTAGGAATAACTGTATATTAAAGTGCAGATGTGCTGCAAATACTTTAAAAGGAACAAGAGGAAAAACATTGTTTATTGTTGGTCTTACCTATAAACAGCTTGAGCACAGGGAAATCAGTTATTCTTTTTTGACCCTTGAAACAACCTTATATCCTACATGGGTAGAAGCCTTGGGCTATTTTGTAGTATACTTCAGTGTTGCTTCATCCCTATTAAATATTAATAAGGGTTACAGGATGATTTCCACTCTTCTAGATAATGGTCTTGTTGCACTGGAGAGTACTAAATTGGGCTGCTTCAGCACTTCTCTATACTAACTTTTTCCATTAAGTAATCAATAGCTACCACCTTTTAAAAATGTATTCAACCCCATTATACTGATAACAAAAGGCAGATTTAGGAGCTTTGGGCTGCAGGGGAGCAGGACGATGACTTTCAGTAGTTTCAGTTACTGCATTAGTGTCAGGGAACACCTACCGTGTGAAGATATGGCCAGGCCTTATTTCCAGGTGAAGGGAAGCTTTTAGAGTAAATGCAAAGCTACGAGGAGAAAATACACTATTGACTTTTGATACCAGTGTTCATCCTATAAGATTAAATGCATTAGATGGCTGGATTCATGGAAGAGCTACCAATGGATACGTTAAGCAAATATGAATTTGCTCAGTAAAATCTAATGGAGGCATGGGCAGGGACCTGGGTGGCAACACTTATTTTTCCACACAACGACCAATCAAATAATTTCTACAAGTCAATGCACTAACTTTTATCCTTTCCCCTCTGGTATAACTAATCAGCATAATGGAAAATGTCAAAGATGTTTCAATATTTTAAATCCTTCTTCCATCTTTTCCTATATCTTCAGTTCCCTGAAATCCAGGAGCTTTTAAAATCATTTTTAAAGGGGTAAATAGCATCTAATTGCTGTTTATTTTGATTTGGATGGTCTGCAGTTTGTGACCTGGTTTGTCTGCAAATAGTCTATCATTTTCCCCAGAAAACGGTATGGTAAACAAACAGAAAAACAACAGCAACAAGATATTCTGCAATCCATGTCTTTCTGTTATAAAACATCCTTCCATTGTAGAGGAGATCATTGGAGATGTCAGGTACCTCTTATGATAAACTAGTCAGAGCTTCTAAGTGTCTAAGGACAACTTTTGAGCCAAAACTGACAGCAGTCATCGTGCTAAATAATCATCATGAGTGATATTCATCTTACATTTTCCTTTGGACAATTTACACTGCTTAGAAATGATCTGGTTCCCTGCTGTGAGAAATTCTGGCTTTTTCTGGTTTGCTTCAAGTCCTATTCAAAATAGAATTTAAGTCTAGCATGATGCAATGGCTTTGTAGTGACCCACTTGCACAAGTAAAAACCTCTTCAAATTCCTCCATGCATTTTCGTTTTTAGCTTCCATTCATCCTTAGACTACCTAGACCCTGTAAGCTGCACAGGGGCAAATGCAGTCACTGAGAGTAACAAAAAGGGAGTTCGGCGTGTTGCCCAATTTCCTTGCCTGCCTCAGACACCTGTATTCTTCCCTCTCTGCTCAGAAGAAGCCACAGGAGCTCCTAAGAGGACAGTCTGTGCTTGCTGCTTTGATCAATGGAGATAAGTGGAGCTCAGGATCTGATTCATTTCACCTGTTCTTTGATGCTCATAGTCCCTTCAGAACCAGGAGACTGTGCTGGGAATGAAATTAAGAAGTACCAAAGTAGGGATGAATATAACCACTCTGCTAGCTCATCTTACTTCTTGCACAGATAATCAAAGAAAATTGTCTTCTACTTTCCAGGAAGACAGGATAGTAAATTTTAGCTTTTGGAGTGTTCTGTGAAAAACAACAATAACAACAACAAAACACTCTTGCTTCTGTATAAAAAATGAGAATTTGCATACATGATTTGGTAACTCTCAAAAGGGTAACAAAGAAGTTAAAAAAAAAAAAAAAGACATCACAACCTCCCTACCTCAGGGATTTTTCTTATTTACACATTAGTTACACATGTAGAACATCTGACCACTAACCAAGCTATTAATATAACTTTATAGCCCACGCGAAACATGGCCTAAACCTTGTACTTCGCCAGTCAAAAGCAATAAAAAAGATACAGCTTGTTCTTGCTAACTCAAATAGGGCAATCTACTGAAATGGCATTTTTAACTGGCTTAAAAACGACTCTATAAAAGACTCTGGTTGTTAACGTGGTCTGCTATTCGGTATCTGCACGGAGGTGGGGAGCGAGGAGAGCAGAGCGGGCTTGGAGCGAGGCTGCTACCTTGAAACTTCAGAGCAAGCACCCTGATCCTGATGGCGGAAAACGACTGGAAAACAAAAGCTGTATAAAATAACGAGTCAATTGTACTTAATGCTTCCCCAGGTCAACAAACGTCACTCTTGGAGGTAAAAACCTAGCGACTGTTTTATCAACACCTCTGGCTGGTACCCGCCTCGGTCTCTCCAGCCTGAACCGACGGCAGCAGGCAGTGCCCGGCAGCGCAGCCCACGTGCCAGGGCGTCCGCCAGAAACCCGGCTCTCGAGTGCCGTCAGAGACCAGGCCCCGAGGACACCCGGTGCAGGGCGGAGAGCCAGCGGCGAGCTGCTGTTAAATGAGGGTGAACAGGGGCGCAAGGGTTCGCAGGATCCGGGCCCGATTCCTCAAGCCTTCCTCGGGAGGAGGCAAGCCACGCAGGAAGCCTGAGGAAAAAAGGCAATTCCACCTGGCAAAAAAAATGCATTGTGCTGGTGAAACAAGTTTGTGAGGAACAAAATAAGGATGCAGTTTAAGAAACACCAGTCGTAGCACGAAGAATGCTTTTTTTGCAGCTGAGTTTTGCAAAATGTGCAAGTAGGCCCTGCATTTTAAACGGCACCATTGCAGCCCAGTCGCTGCAGCGCACCCTCGGCTCCCAGTGAGAAAAGGCACTCCAAGTGCTCTTCTGGCAACCTGTCCAATTCTGGGAGCATGCATACCGGTATTTGCAATAATTATGTAATTAAGACTTTATTATTTATATGACATTTAATTAAAAGTGACGTTCAGTGGCACACAAAACCATGAAAAGAAAATGACTTTAAAAGAAGGTTAAGGGTGTGTGACAAACTCAGAGGAGCTATGAAAATGACAGTTAAGGACTTGGCATGATGTGCATCTCTACTGCACTGTTATCCTTTCTTACCCTTCACTTACACACGGGCAGAAACACCGAGGGACAAACCTGGAAATCCACCCTCCACAAAACCACCACCGCAGTAAAGGGGAGCGTTGTGTGAGCAAAGACTGGTTAAACACTGTGTAAGCATTGCAGGCTTTGGTCTTTAATCCCTTAAATAACATCTTTTCTCTCCTGAACCTTCCTCCTCCTGAAGGAGAGTAATTTACATACAAATTCTTGTATTTTAAAAATGAATTGCCTTGTTTCAATTGAAGTCCATTCTCTACCTCCTTATACAGCATGATTTTATTAATGCTGTGTGTTATCCTGGCCCTGACCTTGCAGGGTTCAGCTGGATTTCTCACGGGAAAGAAATTACTAACGTGTTTGCAGGATGGGCTTTAAGAGAAGATGAAAATATACGTGCCAAAAGACGAGCAGAGAAGAATGAAGTGCCCAAGGAGTCAGTTTTGCATGGAGCCCAGTGCCCATCCAGCACACATGGAGTGGTGCAGGGTGCTCAGCTAGCGTCCCCTCCCAGAGGAGGCAGGAGTCTCCCGTGTGCAACTGCCACGAGTATTCCTGTGCTAGAAGAGGAGCAGCAAGGACCTCACCACCTCATCGTGCTGTACAAAGACCACAGGCAGAACAGTGCAGGGAAACACAGCATGTCTGAGGGCTTTGCTGCATGGCTGAGAAGCATCCACAGCTGCTGATTGCAGCATAGGCACCCGCCAACCCTGCAGTGGAGCAGGCGGGGTAACAGTGCTTTGGTCAGAGCCTGGGTAACTCAGCTGTCATACCACAGCCATACGAGATCCCTTATGGGGTCATTCCGATGGCAGCGAGAGACTCATTGCCCATCTTGCACTTCATTCAGGCACGGCGTGGGAGCTGGTCCTGCTCCCAGGGGAGTCACTGAGAATGAAATGCAGCTTCTGCATTCCTTGCTAAGGGAGAGGCACATTTTGAGTGGAAGATATTCCTTCAGGTGACCTTCCAAAGGGAAACAAGATTAAAAAGTAACCTCTAAGTCATGGTTAAATCTGACCGTCCCGAAAGCTCGTTTGTTTTTTTTGAAGAGTAAGCACACTTTAGAAAACCCTTGTACAAGTTTTACTGCAGTCCTGCAGCCTTATCCTTGACAACAGGTAATGACCAACAATAAGCNGGGGGGGAGGAAGGGAGTTAGTTTTTATTACTTTTAAATGAGTGTTTGATACATCATGTTGGTTCCTCTGATTAATGTTCACAGCAAACCCAGCCATTGGAGTTGTAATGTTTCTGCAAGCTTCCCTACAGCAAAGCTTAGCCATTAATTCAGTGGCATATGTCAGCTCAGCAGAGCAAGGTCACTCTTCTCTTTCAAGGGGAACCTTTTTAGAAATAATAAAACTGACAGAAAGTTCTTTTTTGCATGCTTTATGTCACCTGAGGTTGAGTGCTGCAGTTAATATCACAGAGCTTATAAACATTCCCATCTTCAGCAGTCTCCAACCCCACTAGGCTCTTGGAACCTAAACTTTTTTTTTTTCTTTAAAGTAATATAGTGACAGCTTTATGTGGGGCAGATATACTGTATGTAATCCTAAATGAGTAAAAAATGAGTAAAAAATGAACAAATCTTTTCTTAGGCTCTTTAGAGGAGAAATTTTGGAAGTCACTAAGAGACTGCTGATACTGCAGTATAGATTTAGGATGTTAGTACTTAGAGGAAAAAATAAAGGACTTTGACAATTTGTCTCCATGGGTGCTTGCACCATTAGCTAAAAGGGGAGAAATTTTAAAACGTTACTGGTCCACCTTGTTTCCATTTCACTGTCAACTGATACTGCAGGCTGGAAATCTGTATAAGCATGTAATATAAAGGAGAATACAATGTTAATCGATGTGTTTATGGAATCATTTTGAACTTGCAAGTAAATAAAGGTTTGTTAGTCATCTGTTATGACACCTAATTGCAACTGGAACTTATTTATCGGGATACAAATATTAGGAAGCATGATAAACATACTAACTACTGAAGAAGATCCAAATAATAGGTCAATTCCCCACTCCCCATCTCCCTTCAGACATCCTGACTACGTTTGATTAATGAATTCATAGTGAGATTAGCTGAAATTGCCTTAATGGAGATGCACTGCAGTGGAGAAGCAAAATTCAGCATAGTATCTATCATCAGTCACTGTGAATTTTAGTTTCACCAAATCTATACGTCCATTTATTTACATTATTTTTATCTTGGAGAACAATAAAAATCAAACAAAAGACTATACTCATTACAGTTGGTTAACTTTGACTCCTTTAGAATGATGACCAGTGTCACCATTTTTTTTTTCCTTCATATATCCTCTCTTGTCAGAAGGCTGAGCTCCAGCGTTGGCTTATTGCCATCAATCGGCCAAAGTTATCTTTATCGTCCAGTTGAAGAAAGCACAGTTGGCATTTCATTGCAGCTTTGCAGGCTTCAAAAACTGAACATGCTTGCTTGCACAAAATATGCCTGGGAATCTAAAATATTCTTATTAGAAATTTGAGTATAAAAAATTCAATAAGCTTCTTGTTTTGGACCAGTACATAATCTGAAAGGTTTCCAACCCAGAGTTTCCTATTTTTTTTTTAGCACTCTGTAAGAATACCTTTTAGTGTACAAGATATGGTATGTTAGATTCTGGGCTTTCTTTGTAGCATAAGTCCTATCACTGCAATCCCAGGGGGGTGGGAAATCTAGTCCTCTGAAAGCAAGACAGTATCCTGTTTCTGTTCAGGCAATTTTTTGTACTAGAAAGGAATGAATACAATCAACAGTTCACTGTTGGTACTGGATACAGCAAGAGGTACCCATCTAGTATCATCAATTCCCCTTTCTCTGTTTGATTATCTCTGTGGCAGTGTGGTTACTGTGATCACAGGTCAGTGGAAGACTAAAATTTCATTTCATGAAAAATGAATTCACTAGACATTTGGAGTGTGTTTTCATTCTGATGCAGAACAAAAATTGAGACTAAGCTCCTGCAACCTCCATGAAAACCAGGCATAGTTGAGAGACACTCACCAATGAGATGATGCTACTAAAGCACAGATAGCAGTGAAGACTACAAAGGCGATTCTATTAGCTATAAGGTTTTAAGCTTTCATGAATGGCAGAAACATGTCCGCTTTTCCTGTTCCTTCAGATACAAACCAAAATCCCAAAAAAATAGTTTTCAAACTTTTTGCCCATGTAACACAACTACCAGGAAACACTAATCAAGCAAATATAAGCTCTGGTAGAGAGACAGGAAGAACGTCATGGAAGTACCCTAACAGACAGTATCAGAAGAGCCTTACCATGTACTTGTAGTTAGAGCTGAATGACTGCTCCACCACCACCAGTCATTACATGCACTCACTACACAGGCTCTGAGCTGCTCACCCATCAGTGAACCATATCTCCTTTTCAGCTCTGTGAAGCAGTTTTTGGACTTAACATATGATTTTTAAAAGGAGGTAGACAGACAGAAGAATGAAAGAAATACAGTGCAGCTGTGGAGAATGGAAGCGACTCATGAGTGGTAAAGCTCAACACCTGCTTTGCACAGGCAAAGGCAGCAGGGAGTCAAGCTTTGTAAATTCATTCAGCTGTCTTGGTTACTTTGCCATCTCATCTTTACACATCTGCATTTGGCTGTGCTGTTGCTAAGTGAAGCTGATTTCTTTATCTCACTACTGCAGGCTGTCAGTGACAAAGCTCCATCTCTATCTTAAACATAATGGCAGAGGGAAAACGTGAAACTACACCATAGCTTTTCGATGCTTTCTGGTTGAACAGCACTCCTACAGAAGTTCTCTTCTCCCTGAAGAAGCGATCAGAAAAACCTAAACCCAAGTACTCAAGTATTTCAGTAGCCCCAGGTCTCACTTGCCTGTCGAAATACCTGAAAGAACAGCAAACTTACCACACCATCTGAATGAGGTCAGCATGAGCAAGTAGAGGAACTCACTACTTCCTACAGTTCTCAGTAAGTAACCATTTAGCATCCCATGGAAATCAAGGACAGAAGTGTGAGGTTACTTGGTTATTCTTGTGAAGATGATAGAAGAGGTTAAGGCATAAAAGGGTAGGAAAAGGACTAAAACTCCATCCATAAGACATAACGGTGCAAAACATTAAATGGATCACTAAATCTTTTTCCCAGAGAAAATGATCTTGTTGGCTGGACGATGGCTAGTGATGACAGACCCTTTGTTGTTGACATTCAGCATACCAGAAAGATGCCAGTAGATGTCAGGACTGACAACTGAGCAGCCTAAACTCTGTGTACAAATGAAGTCGTTATCCAGCTTTCTGTGTATCCATGGANAAAAAAAAAAAAAAGTGGCAGTATGGTGTATAATATGTATAGTCAAAGAAGCAGCTTCACAGAAGTAGTTCAAAATCTCCAGACTTTTCCTAGGGCTGGAATTTCAGCCTCAAGTTTGGGAAGAAGAAAAATAGAAAGACCATGCTCTTCCACTATTAAATGGAATAAGATATAAACAGTTAGAAAGGTAAGAGCAAGCAAATATAGGAAAGATTTCACTTGCGAAAAATGTAGATGATTATTCATCTTCCTTTGGAATATTAACATACATGCACACAGACTCCTTCATCTGATGTACGAAACCAAGTTTTCCATTATGATGGTTTAAAGGACACATGACTTGCTAAATATTCAGAGCATATATAATCTGTAGCCTGGTGCCAAGCAGAAAAATGTCTAGAGCAAAACCACTGACATTGCTAATCTTTGGAAATGAGTAAATCTGCTTCTAATAACTGAAGTAACTCCACTGTCTCTGTTAACAAGTTTTCAGAAGATAAAGGTTATGAGATATTGTGATTACAGAGGCCCAGAAGACTTTTGTTTTCATTTCCTGGAGTGGGTATTGCCAGGGATTTCAGGCCCGCACAGCAAGGGGTTGACTCTTCTGGCTAAAGTGTTTGTAACCACACACAAATTGCTTATACCTGCAGGCCAGCGACAGCTTTATAACAACTTCAGTCTGGATTGATACTATAACACAGATTACTAGAAGAATGTCGAAACCTACAAAGAAGTTCAGGCCACATCCTCTGTCCTGCCCCTACACAGCGACGGCTTTTTACAAGCAATGATGAGTATCCTGGCCAGCGTTTGATTCAGGGTATTTTGGGTTTCCTAGAAACACAGAACTGAAGCAAGTAAAATGCTCTATAAAGCTACTTAAAGAATTAGAAGACAACTAATGCTGATTTATATCGCCTTGGTATTTGTGCTACAGTACTTATCAGACAGTACAGTTATAACTGTTGTGGTTGATGGTCAGGTTTCCAGAAATGGCTGGAGAATGGAGTTCAGACATGTTTCTTGAAATGCTCTTGCCTGCTTAGAAAAAAAAGAGAAAGAGCTGAATTGTGGTTTTTACTCTAAGCAAAAGTCATATTAATGTGAAAATATTCCCTTCAGGAAATTTGCTTTCACTTGTTTTAGAATTTTGTGCTATCTAAGGGCTTAAGCCTGGGTAGCGACGGTAAACCAAGACGGAATAAATAAGAAATGTCCTGAACTTTGAACAAAGTTGGTCAACATTTTAAAGATGCTATAATCAAGGGAACTCTGCCACTGAAGAGGCCAGGACCAGACCAGGCCAAAGATGTCTTCTTTTTTCCTTTTACATGCAAGCTAGTCAAGAGCTGTGTGGTTCTCAATGAACCTATGTATTAATCTGAGCATCAGAATGTGGAGTCTAGATATCCTAATCAGCCTCCTGCCAAAGGTCTTTCACCACAAAGACCCTAGACCCTTACTTACTATCTGGTGAGAAAACAAAATTCCAGGAATTTCAAAATCTTATTAGAAGAGATATGCTTACATATATGTTAGGACAGAAACAGTCTGAAAAAAATTTTATGAGCCTGCTGTTGACTGAAGAAAAAAGAAAATTTTGGCTGATAATCAATAGTTAGAAACAAGATGTTGATATAAAAAAAAGGAAAAAAAAAAAAAGAGATAAGAGGAGCAGTAATATGATTGCAGAACTTTCCGTTCACACAAGAAAAATAACCCCAAGGTTAACTCTAACCTTGTTCTAGTTTTTTATGAAGTCTGAAAGAGACAGGAAACACCTTCTGACGTGTCACTTGCAATCCCTTTCTTTCCCCATCTGTACATACGTGGTTATTACTAGTATCATTTTTTCTTTCTCTGAACCCTTCCCTGATAAAGGCCCACAGGTATTTCCACTACAAACCAGATTCTTAAAACTACTTCCCAGATGTTGTCATCTGTTTCTGCTTATTTAACAGAGTTCAAATGGATTTTGACAAACAGTGTTTCTTCAAGAGGCAATGCAGTAAAGACCTTTAATGACAGAACTATGTGTCATCTCTGCCTATGAGCATAAATTTGCACAGCGGGCAGTATGGTGAAAACAGCTTATCATCAACTCATCACCTCTCATCATTGTTAGAACGAATGCAAATGGAAATGAACATCACTGCAGTCATGGCTGTGAAAATTAGCATCTGTGACATTAGCAGTGGCTCATTTATTATACACTCAAAATTTCAGGAGAAAAGAAAAGAATTTAAAACTTGCTATTTCCAGAACTCTGCCAGTCTTTACCTTTGAAATAAAATTAAAACCCTCAGCTTTCCCCTCTCAAGGATAAATCCTAGTTAATATTCATTAGCACTGAGCAATCTCTTCACTGCAGATCTTGTCCTACAGAAGATCTGTCTTGAATTATTTTGATATTTGGGTTTACTGTACCTATTTTCTATTTTCTTTTCTTCAGTAAGTGTTCCCCATTAGAGAATACTGCAGAAGCCACTGTCAAAGAAAACAGCAGCGCCAAAAAACTTGCTTGTAACATGTCTGCACTACAGGCTCCAAACACAGGCAAGTGATAAACTTTACTCAGATGACAAATCCCATAGAAATCAGTAGGATCACAGCTAATTTATTCATTTATGTGTTTTCAGGAGCAGACCTTCTGTGAAGAATATATACAAAAGGGAAATCCTGGCCTCATTAAATCTATGGTAAAAATGTGCATTGATTTCTGTGGAGGCAGGGTTTCATATAAAGCTTATAAAAAGGAAAATTCATGATATAAAATACTACTAGGGGACAAAGTCGCACGGTAAAATATTTCTTTCCATTGGATTTGGCACTATTTTCTTATAACCCTGAAAATAAATAATAGTTTATCACCTCAGTAAATGAATATTGATTCAATTAGAAGCTTGGACATATTTTTGCCTAAACAAAATACACAGGCATTGACCCTGAATTGTCTTACACCAGAAGTAAGCAGAGTTCCAAGCATCAAGCACTTCTGGAAGCAGAATAAGGAAACAAAAATGTCTCAAACCTTTAGCACAAACATAGATCATCTGTCATGTAAAATAATGACACAAGACTTTCTTCAGTCAAGCCAGAAAAAAATGGCACAAAGTCATTTTTGCTTCAGCTTGAAGTAAAGCCAAGAATCATCAGGCAGTTTGCAAGTTCGCTACATCTGTAGCAATCTGTAGAGAGACACAAGAATAGCTTCTGCCCAGTACACCACGTTGCATGAAGCGCACAGCACTGTGCAGGGACATTTTACAGATTTATTTGCACCTTCCATTGTCATCAACGCCTGGCCAAAAGCATAAAACAGCGCAAAGTGGAATGCGGAGTAGCTGCAAAATGCTTTAACAGGGTTTTATTTGTATGGTGGTGCCTGAAGCACATAAAAGAGAAGATTAGACCCTGTAAAATTTCTTCAAATGTTTTTCTTACCATTTTTCTAAACTTGCTTTGTGCCACTCCCCAGATACACAGAAATCTGTAATGCCATAAGGGCCAAAGAGGATAAAATCCAGGTGATTTCAGGTGTCTTTTTTTCATCCTCTAAGTAAAGCGCTCTCCTCCTCCCCAGCTCTCCAAGCGGTGGTGGGACAGACCACACCAACTCGTGGCTGAAACACATCTGGTAAAAGCGTCCATCCTCCCCCCGCTACAGCACTGCTGCTCTGCCACTGCCCCTCCAGCAAGGCAGGGGACGCGCTCTGGCTGCAGAGCTGCCGGGGCCAAAGCTGACTCTGGCGACCTTGTGTGCGACCACGAACCTCAGGGCTGGGTGCAAGCCCCGGTTTGTTTGACCTCGCCTGCCCACAGCTTGGAACGACTACACCATGTGAACCAAGGCATGTCCCAGCGGACGGAAAAGCAAAGGGGGCAGGTGAGGACAGAAAAGAGGTGCTGAGAGAGAGCTGCCTCTTGGTGGATGCGCTGATGGGAAGTGCTCGGGCCGTACTGTGACAGGAAGTCATTTAAGGACCTGGACAGACAGACAGGTTGGATTAGAAAGAGGACAGGCTTGAAACAGAGAGCTTAGCCCTTCAATAAGGTTGAATTTCTTCAATACTAGGCAGGGTGTTTTTAAGCCTTAGGATTTTTCCTTTACATTCGACTACCTGGGTCCTCAGCTGCTGTACAAGTTATAAACACACAAATCCACGCCAGAACGTGCAGCTACAATGATAAACACTAGCAAACGATCAGAATCCTTCCAGTCTCTCTTTTGAAAACATTTCTCTGCCCATTTGCTATGGGATAACAGCAGGTGTAGATTTTTTTTCTTTGCTCAGAAATGAATGTTTATTTATTTAGTTTACATACAAATCATATAGTAGTTATATGCATATCCATGCCTATGCAAAAGCTGCCTGATATGCAAAGAAGTTATTAGCATGACTGCAGCGCTATAGAAATCCTTGCTGCGTAAGGACAAACTGCAACACTTCATGGCAATGGACAAGTATCAGCCTTTCAATAGCAGACACTGAGAGCTGCAAGATGCTACTTCTTGTCCATCTGCAGAAGTCTCTACAGTGCCACAAAAAGAAAGTAAACTTATTGCACACAGACAACTGGCAGTTAGACACCGAAAATCTGCATTGCTCCTCCACTGGCCACTGACCTGCCCACCACTACTAGGGGTTTTATACAGGGACAGCAAATTGCCTAGGGAAAGGTTTTAACACGAGGCTTGCATGATATTCTTTCATCTTTATCAGAAGACATAACTGGATGCCAGATACTCTGTGGACATTGGGTAATTTCACATTAGAATGTAATAAAAACAAAAGGACTAAAAAGAAAATCTGGGTGAAACACTTGAATTAATGCACAGAAGTTCCCACAAATATGATAAAGACGACTGGTTACTAGGGGTAAGATTCAGTTGCCTAAAAAGATGTTTTGATTGTCCCATTTGTGGGTCTAAGGTAAGCAAACCAGACTTAAGTTCACTTAACACTCCAGACTCATGGCTTTCCTGTAGGTCTTGTGTCATATCTGTCAGCCCCATGTGGCTGTTCGGAGACAGCAGGACATCTGGGACAGCCACCTAAAGGCGAGGCGAGGTAGCCCAACACCTCCACAGTGACAACGACATCCTTCCCTGTGAGTATAAGATGTCAAATATTGCCTACGTAGAGCAGCGGTAGCCAGGAAGCCATCTAGAGAAGTCACTTGTGAAATTCTGTAACTTCTGTTGGGAGGTGAAGACCTGCACCCTCTGTTACCCAATTCTGTGTTAAGCAAGTTACATATTTGCATTGCTTACACAGTGCATGTTTCGAAACATGCTACAGCAAACTACAATTTCTATTCTGTGTGAAGGAGGCGGGGGGAGCCATCTCCTCCCATGACCTTTTTGTGAATAGCACATTCAGCAAAAGATTCTCACTGGGGAAATTTTACACAGTTCTTTGCAAAAGTGGGACTACAGCAGGTGAAGTGTTTCAAAGTATGCTAGTAAGGCAGAAACAGATCCTGAGCCGTTTCAGCAAGACCTTCCATTTGTTTTTGGTAAACATTTTCAATAAGACTAAGCCAGCCCAGCAGAGTCAGCAGGTATGACAACCAGTCAAGTGTTTAGACTCTTTATCCCTGCTTTACACACACTGTGAACCTATATATATATATAATGTTCACAGATTTTATATATATATATA
>VXAL01018008.1:283306-347799 GCA_013399475.1 Chauna torquata | reverse complement strand
TATATCTTCTTCTGGAAGAAGAGAGTGACCAAAACTGAATTTTCCAAATATTCAATGTACAGGAAAACAAACCCCATCATCTACAGGGTCTTGTGATCTTTTCTTACTTAACCTATAGTGTAATTCAATATTAACTATACTTCTTCCCTGCCTTTAAAAAACAGTATGATGATGGAACAGAAGAAAATACGTACTGTCAAAACAACAAGCTTAAAAAACATACAAATTCATGGAAAAATGAACTCAAAATTTTTTCAATCCATGGAAAAAACATTAATTTTAATTGTTAATGAACCACACTCTAAAACTACAAGTGTGATACATAAAAGCCAATGCTGTGTAAAACGAGAAGACATTCCTTCTGAAAAACTGTCTGCAATAATCTTTTAGGATACAGAACTCACATTGTGAGGTATGTTCGCAAACAATGAGAAGATGACTCTGTAAACTAAAAGACACTGAGTTACTGAAATCAGAGATATACTAAAAGGGTTTTCTAGTCTCTTAGTTAAATTCTAAGCACTGAAAAATTGAAATGGAAGCACTCATGTCTAGCAGTAGCCATTTTTCTTAAGGCTCACAATACACTTTCAAAGGTCATTCTACACACACTCCAGGGACTGAATGTAAATTTCTGAGGCAGAACATATCCTTATACTTCTTGCAAAACTCTTCCGTTCTTTCTTGCAATTTCAGATTGTAGCAAGTGTCCAGTGTAGCAACTTATTAATTTATTCAGAGTATTTCTTTCAAGCTGAAAGTATAGTATTCCCAGAAAAGTGAAGACGGTGAACACTGATTGCCAAGTACCATCTCCTCCCCCGGCTATGATGATGCAAAAGCAAATTTATTAAAATAAGGAACAAATCTAATAGTTTTCCTAATACCTCCCTATTTCTCACACTTTTTCTTGGCACATCATCGGTTTATCATAAACGCAAGGGAGAGAGGGAATTTTTGTGAGCGTCTCTGATAAAAGACTGATGCAGAACATACAACAATAGACAACGTCCAGTACCAGGACTCTTCAAAGCAGCTATAGCAGCTTCAGAATGATGATTTCTTGGATTGGATCATTACATTTATAAAGTGAGTATATAAAAGTAGATTCTTGAAGTTATACTACTGAGCAACTTGCTGAGTAAATCCTGAATCAGTGAAGGTTTTGTTTTTCACCTCCACATTTTCTGTAGAGGCTGCAGAATCTTAAGAGCTACTCTACTGCATTACATCCAGTCCTGGGCCTTTCAAGCACCTAAGCAGTCCTTTTAAAAACTGTTAAGAATTCCTGTCATAATTCATTGACAATAATAGTTAAACATTCTTACCTTTGGTTTTTGACTTTTCTCCTTATCAGACACATTAGAGGGTTTTCTCTTCAGCATTTTAAATTCAGGTTTATCCAACTGATGTGCAACTGCTACTAGTTTGCAACTAAACTAAGTACAACAAAGTGTACCACACAAGGGTACATCAGTTCATGCAGTTCCTTATTCTTTCAGGATGTGACCACGCAGCTGCTACGCAGAACGGGTGAGCAAACTGAAATGGTAGTTCGGGGAGGGAGGGAGGAAGGAAGGTAGGAAGTGACAGGAGAAAGAGAGAGAGAGGTGCACTAACAAGATGAGTTGCAAATGAGGACAGGGTGCAGAGTGAGAAATGCTTTAAAACTTACCTCCTTCTGTGACACTGTCAGGCCTCAATAAGACTGCACAACCTCAAGAAATCAGCCTCTTTTCCTCTCTCATTTTTCCCACTCAGCATTGTGGCACTGACTGCACCCTTCATTTCAACTTGTGCTGAGACTCGAATGTGAAGAAGCTGTGCTGCTCTTCTGAGCACCAAATCCTCAGCAGATTTGCACTGCACTGTGGCACATGGTCCAGCTGGTCTCTAATGCCTCCATTTCTCTCTTATTTCTATAGTCATGCAATAAATGCAAGGAGATTAAAGGCCACTGTTTGGCAGAGAAGGGATGATTTCTAAAGCCATCTTCTTTTCCATGGTAGAATAACTTTTGCCTTTCATCACAGAATTTGGACACCCTGAAATATCAATTTTCAGTCCTCTGTTGTCTTTGATTTGGTGACAAAGTAAAAGGGAGAAGAAGAAAGTCTTACAGAAGGCTTACAACAAAGAGGCAGAGGAGAATGACAAATTAAAGTCCTTTTTTTATCCCCATTAAAAACAGCTCAGAGACTAAGTGAAACTGGAGGTAAGACAGCTTTGAATTTCTGCTTAATTTTGTTTATTTGCCAAAGTCAAACAAACACAAGTCTTTAGTATCCTAAGTAAAACTTATTTGTTGTGGACCATAGAGCACAAAACCTGAAACCATGAAAAAAAATTCAGCTTTTTGTGAAGACGGAGGTAAATTCTCAATTTCAAACCTAAAACATTTGGGCCACCCACAGAACTTCAATGAAATCTTATTTTAACATTACTACAAATGAAGAAAGAAAGCTATTTCTAAGTCAGTTACAGAGCTGAGAAGATGAAGAAAAAATTTTGGTAAAAATCAGTTTTTTCAAAATTTTGTTGACATTTTTCCAAAGTGAAAAAAAAAGCTTTAAAATAAATCTATTTTAAGCAACTTTTGCTCATAAGTTTTGCACAAGTAAAACCTCTTTATAAAAAGCAAGTCTGTCAAAGTTTCTTGCACCTAATAACAATTCACAAGTCCAATCCAAATACTCAGTGAACACACCCTAGCAAAGCCCAGTCTTTTCTTTCTGCATGCCATTCTTTTAATATTAGATCTGGGTGATCTCAAACTTCAAGGGAAGCTAAAACAAGAACCATCTGAACTGAAAAACAAAAGAACTAATAGTTGAAAGCTGGTAAGAGATGCACAAGTCTTATTTCTTAGAATTTCCCTTCCCAACCCCAAACACGCTTCTAATTTTTTTGAAACGTAAATGAGGAGACAACACTAGATAGGCAGGCTTAATTGCTCTGCTCATCCTCTATCACATGAATACTCCAGAGAGGGATAAGACACTACTCATAAGATGAATTCCCACTTCAGATTGCTATTTGGAGACTTCTATTTAAGTATTTAAGAAAAGTTTTGAAGGCCTTCTTGGATTTTGATGGATGTGCAGCTGAATGGACTGAGACTGATGGGTGAAAGAATAGTCATTATATGCTAATGATAAAATGAGGTTTTCTTTTCCAGAGCATCTGAGAACTGGGTGGTTATAAAGGGAGGAAGAACTGGGCTTAAGATACAGAAACTCTGCCAAATATAAAGCAGGATTGTTCTCTAGGTCATTGGATTGCGGTGGAGTATGTGTTGAACCTCAGCCCATTAACCAAGATGTTTCACTTCACATTTTAATCGGAACTACACTCGTTTAGAATAGAGCTGAATTTTATTATCAATAATAAGATATCCCTCAGAGTTCATCAGTATTATTATTAACGGAATAAAATTATTATTATCAATGATAAACTCTGAGGGATATGTTATTCATTATTAATAATGAAAATCATTAATTATTATTAATCATATTGATGAACTATAAGGTATATGTTTCTTTCATATATCTGATAACAGTACCTGAAAAGTCCATTTAAGTTTCTAACTCTGACAAGGTTTTACCATGGACATTTAATCCACCTTAGTAATTCAGTAGAGCCATATGTTGTTATAAAAGTTGTATGTATGTTTCACAGTAATTAAACCCGATTATTTAATCTACATAGATGTACATTGCAGTATATTGCTTTTCTTTTTAATCTGATCCAAACCTGAGGATTAAATAAAACTGTGCTGATAATTAGACTGTGATTTCCTGTCTCAGGCCACTCTTAAAATCTTCATGATTAATAAAATGGGAACTCATCTGAAGAGTAATATATGAGCTTCCTTTCTGCAGAATATTTATTGTTAAACAGGAAGAAAGAGGCCATTTCAAGAGATATAGTACCCACCCATATCTATTTCCTTTCCTCATCCACATATCAGAAAAATTATAGCAGCTTGAAAGCTGACCTGATTATGCTCTTGCCCTTGGAAAGTTGAGCCACGCTAGTTTCAAAAAGTAAGAAAGTGAAGAAAACCAAACATTATAACAATAAGTTCATTTAATTTAGTTAACCAATACGTTTCAAAGAAGGATCTTCTGTATTAAAAATTAATAATAAGCTTGGTGCTTATATCCTCTATATTTCAAGCTAATTTTTCAAAGGGGAATGAATACCTATGTAAAATTAAAATAAAAATTCCCATACTTAATTTTCTGTTGGACATGATTACAGGTAACTTATTCGATTTCCTTGCTGGTCTTTGGAACTGATCCAAACCACAGTGAAATCAATAGAAGTTTTTCAGATTAGTTTTATGGGGATTGGATTGGACTTCTCCATCCTGAAATACCTAGGCAATGCCACTCTTCTCTCTGTAAAGTCCAATGGGGAAAAAGGTTTTCCATTTAAAAATAATTAAGATGATCCCATGAGAATGATTCCCACTGTCATTATATTTATAAAAGGCAATATACATTATAGCTTATTATTATCATTATTCAGTTTTAATGACCAGACAATGATGAATTATCCTGGATACTGGAATACTTTATATGCCTCCCTCCCACGCAGTATCAAGCGCCACAACGGTGTCACAACCCCTCAGTAGCTCCATCCAGCTACCTTGCCTTGAAAGAAGAAACTATTTCCAGTCTAAACTGCAAGTCTAAATTCATCCTTTCAATATTCGATTGTATTTATAAAGCTAAAAAGTAGACTGAAAATTAGAATTAAGGGCTTAGCATGGTTGTTACCTGTCAAAAAGCAAACAAAATGAAATTTTTTTTTTGTATTAGCAACTCATTTTTCATTGCCCATCAGACAAATCTGGCCCAAGTTTAACTGGAGACTCTGAGATACCTTGGGGCTGTACATTGCTTTCCCTCATGCTAAGCAATCCCAAAGTGTGTTAGTCTATTTTGATTAAAGTAAGACTTGCATATTGTGCAAGAAAGGAAATGTGCCTTCAGCTTCTACTTTTATGTCCATGCCTCTCCCCGTATGATCTAGCTTGCTTAGATATTGCAGAAATCTCAGAATAGCAAGTGGAGCTGAGTAAATAATTTGCAGTGAATAATTTGCTTAACAATTTCAGTCTTTATTTCCTCAAGGAATGTTCATGAGCAGAACACAATTTCCTCAAATGTACTAATTACTGGTCAGAACATAGCTAGATACTTCCCTCTCCTGGTCTAATCTGTGCAAGGGCCAGCCGCAGTTGCAGTCACTGCTTCTTGTCAGCACAGTTCTCTCTGTAAACTACCATGGCAAAGATGCTGCAGAAATTAAAGGAAGAAGTGTAAAAGAGTGAGGTTGAGCCCTCCCTCTCCTACTAACAACCCATGAAAGAAGACAGATGTAGCTGGCTGGGCTGCCTTTGTAAGTACGTAAACTAAACACTCACTTCTTATTTTAACTCTGAAGACTGAGGCTCTGATTTTTCTTCGAGCTTCTGCGGAGTGGAGCTGGAGCTTAAGGTCTCATCTTTAAAACTCCAGCACTCACTGCAGACTCATCACTGTGAGCGCCCAGAATTTAGCACTGAAAATTGGTCCATAACACTTACAGGCTTTTGTTCATGCAACAAGGTGTGTAATTTCCTATTGAATAGGCTCCCACGTGGTTTTTATCAGGAGAAAAAAAATGAAGCAACATAAACTCAGAGTCTCTGAGAGACAAAACAGGATTAAGAATATTTTAAACTTACACCCTTGATTTGGCAGAGGGTTCACACTATATCAAGAAGACCCCTATCCTGTACAAAGTATAATTCTTATGAAGCCTGCAGAAACTGGCTATTCAGCAAAGCTAATAACTAAACAACTCAAGTTTGCTTCAAAAACTTATCTTTTACCAAATAATTTACACTGGGTGCAGGGGGATTTTTAATGCCATACATACACTGAAACAGCATCAGGGAACACCGGAGTGGAGTCCAAGCTTGTTTATGCGACAGTCAGGGCACAGAGCAGCAGGAATATCCTCATCCTGTTGAGTCCTGGGAACTGTGGATTCAGCCTCCCTGAGACTCTTGGGCCTCCTTCTCTTCCTGAAAAAATATTTGAGCAATTCTTTCTTTCCTTATGCTAATCCTTTGCCACTAAGGTCAATGGAGTAACAAAGAAATATGGCAGGGACAGGCTATAGAGCATCACTACCAAAGCTCCTACTGAATTTAAAGATGTGCCTGGTACAAAGAACAGTTCCTAGTGGGTAAGAAAAAATGTCGTATTGTCAGGCCCCCAGACTATGTCCTTGGCATGCTCCCAACATCACCTGGCCTAAAGGGAAAATGAAGTACCAAGAACTTATCTCAAACTTTGATCCCAGCACATTCTCTTGTATTAGCAGTAGATGAACAGATCAGTCATACCTCCACTATGGCAGGTTAGCACTAACACTAATAAAAATCTATACTATTGTGACAGAAGGATTCTCAAGGAGATTGGCTTTCACCTATTGAACAAATCCCTTTCTTATTACCTTGACAAGTGAAAGCCAAAGTTGTATCTATATCTTCTAGGTATTCCTGTTGGGAAAACTCGAAGTCAGAGAGGTTGGTATCTTGTAAAACATAGCCACAGGCTTATCCAGCATCCGTGTAGTAATTTCCAACAGAAATATGTGCGTCACTGGTGGTTTTCCTGTACAATTTATTGTAAGCAGAGCACATTTTACTGTCTGTGATGAATAACAGAAAGCAGACGACAAGACGCTGCTGCTGTGGGCTCAGGCATGTATGTGAACAGCATGCTGTTTCTCAGACTGAACGTTAAGTTGTAGCTCAAAGCTACATTGCAGTGTTCGTGCCTGAGACATCTCAGCGGATTCTGTTAGTGAACACTGGGATTACTAATCAGATACAAGGACATTTTATCCCACATAATTTGCAGATTTATATGACTGTTGCTTTATAATTATCCAGCTGAAGCTCAGCCTCCCAGAAATGCATTTACAGATAAAGAATGACAATTGCCTTGCACGTCTATTCAAAAAGCCCAAATATGAGATTTGTCATAAAGGGAACTGATACAGAAATAAATTTAGGCTCCCTGTCTTAATCTCTAACAGAAAACATGACATGCTTAATTCGGCATTTAGAAGACCAGCTTAATGCAGCAGCACTGGCAGTGCAGCAAGGGATTTTCTCAAGGTATGTACATGATGTCTGCCTGCCTATCTCTGATTAGAATCGAGATCAACAAAAGTAAATTCTGATTAACTCTAATGCGCAACCTGCTGTCAGGAAACTCTTTGTAGTTTGAGCTATCTTTTACCAGTAAACATCTCCTGCTGAATTTCTTCACTGATGTCAGAGTGTCAAGTTTCTGTGCCGTCACAGCATTAGAACTGCTCTTCAGGTGATAACATGAAAAGGAATAAAGAGTGGTATTCACTTGCAGGGTTTTGATTTTATTTTGCTTCTAGAGGAAAAAGATATTCTTCCTTTTTCCTTGAACATGGTTTCAAGTGGGTGAAAATCAAAATTTGGAAGTGATAGAGGGACAAGTTTGCTTTATTTGTAATTGTTTTTTAAATTTACTTTCTACCTGTCTAACTGATGTGATAATCAGCTGACTGACAGCCAGCAGAAATGCAAAAATGTTTCATTGTCAAGAACAGGTGAATAGTTTCAATCTTGGATTTGATTTTCTTCTTGAAACACTTTGTACTGGAGTTGTGGGCTTATCTATTGCGACACTTGATTCAGGTGCTAACACTAATGGCAATACCTTCAAAATCAAGCTGCGTGTGGGTCAGGCTACCTCCATCAGCAGACCTGCCAAATCACAGATACTGGGAATGAGACTTGAGCAGCCGATTTGCTCTCGCCCTTGCTTCCAGGCCTGAGTCTCTTTGCAGGAAGGTCTGCCTCCTGCTCTGGCAGGTGTAGGTGGCTAGCCTGATCAGTCAGCCACACACTCCAGCGAAGGAGTGACGCAGGGCGGGCAAACTGTGGCCGAGCTGAGCTCCACCATACAGAAGAGGAGGTGCTTTTCCTGCTGGAGTTTGGCAACCCAGGGAGTCTCTCTCCAGGGCGGACTGGCCGGGTGATCGCTGCTCCCTTTGCAGGTCATGGTTACTGCCCTGCTTGCCTTGCTGGGGTCTTCAGGGGACACTTCAAGCTGAATGATCATGATTGAGCAAGTTGCCCTAGGCCAGCTGAGCCTCACTAACAGGATGGGAAGACGCTCTTAGCCCATCACCAAGATGAAGTGAAGCACATTCTCATAAATTTATTTCATTAGGGATTTAAGATAATGTGTATTATCTCAGGTCATCTGTGGGCTAAAAGCACTCACAGGGACAGTCACAGTACTCAGTAGCTGTAAGGTAATTACCCATGTGTCAGTAACTTGTCTTTGGGGACAGGACAGAATGGACAGGGGAGGCTGTCTCCAAAACTCTGCTCTGTGGAAAGACAGATAGATGCTTTGCCTCTTCACAAACACCCCGATTTTCTTTAGGATTCCCTCTGCCAACCTTGATTGTTTTTCAATGTATTATCAAACTCCTTCCGCTCTCACTTCCCCACAAAGTGTGTGAGCTTTTTGACCCAATCCTTGCATAGCACATCTCTAGAGAGTCTTTTATTACCTCTTACTCTCCGTTATGTGACCCCTTTTACTTCTTTCATACACATTGTCTTGGGTGTTTTCAATCTCCTTTGCCTTGCTGCCAAAGAAAGCAGAGGCTGATGAAAAAGTGACAAAACTTTTCCCTCCAGCAGCTTGATGATCTGCTACAAGCTCCACTGAGCTACAGACCAGGACAGCAAACTGGAGAGGTGTCTTACTCCAGGAGTAGTAAAACTTTGAAAGGTAGATGTAGGCCTGTTAGTTTACAGGAAGTAATTTTTTTTTTTTTTATGTATGTACAAACTGGTAAAGAGAAATGTTAACATAATGCCTCTCTAGTTTGGAAGGTTAAAGTTCACAAAAATGTTTGAAATATCTTTGGGTTCGAGCACCCCTATAAACCTAAATGATAAAAAAGTAGCACTGTCAGGTAACATACACACAAATTCATTAGATTAAGAAAAATAATAATAAAATTAAAGCCAAAGATCTAGGACTTAGGGAAAGCAGAATTAATGCTATCTGTGATACTTCGATCTCACTCCTTTGCATGTATGTTTTATGATGAAGTTTTAATAATGTGATTATTTACCCTATTTTCTCCACTGAATGTCTAATTCCTTCAGTGCAAAGGATGAATCTGAATGGAGGTGTCAGAGTATGAACTCCTGCCTGCCTGTGGCACAAGTTGGAATGTGCATTCTTGCTTGTGCAACAACCATCTGGTGTGTAAAGTAACATCCTATCCCCATTTTGCAACAGAAGCCTGAGGCAGACAAGTTATTTGTCTAATATCACACAGGAGGTCTGCAGAAGTGCAAGGAATTAAATCAGCACTATCTACATCCTTAATCACTGGATCTTGATTTGCAAAGTTAAGATAGCAAAATGCTGCTATGGAGTACTGGAGTAAGGATTTATTTCATCATTATTGTTCAACAAAATGCTAAGAAAGTGTGTCAGAAATTCTTTATTTCACAGTTGATCACTGACTGCAGGTACTCCTCAGTTTTTGACCACGTGGTTAGATATGCAGAAAATTTCAGTGAATATAACTGCAAGCAAAGTTTTGGGAGTTTGACTTCAAGGCTTTCAGACTGAAACATCTGAATAACATCCTGGCTATTTCAAAATGGTCACCCAAATTAATTGATTTCATCCTTTTCCACTTGTACAAATCTATCTGTAGGATGTGAGCTGTCATCTGTATGTATCTGAGAACTGTCTTGTGAACTAGCACAGTGGCTAACACACTAGTCCCCTGTCAATAACAAGTTCACATATACTGCTGTATTGCTGTGCTGATTAATTTTGGGGGGAGTGTGGAAGCAAGGATGATCTGTGTTTTAAAACACTACACATCCAGAACTAAATATAGAAAACCCCAAAAGATTTGCAATATTGTCTGTCTCATGATCCTAAACTATCTGAATTCCTGATTTTCCCACTTCCCATGCACTGTTTGTCATCATTTCTTGTGGTATTCTGTTAAATGTAAGTTGTGAGTAGAAGTGAACAGGAATTTTCATGTCATTTAACCAATTAATTCCTTTCATGAAAAATAGCCTGATTTCTTCAAATGGATTAGAGTGTAACCACTTCCAGCAGGAATTATGTTATGTTCAAGTTTCCAAATTGTTTTGCTCATGCAGCATTATGAAGGTGAACTTTTTCAATCAATTAAATGTTGTCAGAAAGTCAGTCCAGAAATTTCATTACCATAGGTGAATTCCTGTCAAAATAAAAGGGAATATTCAGATAGAAGTCATTGATCAGTTTTTTTCGGAAAAAAACCTAGTCCCTGTTTCTAAAGTTCTGCTCATACACCTTGAAGTATTTAAATAGCAGAATTAGAGGTGTGTCCATTGTGTATCCACTGTTTCATTTCCAATCTTATTTTTCAGGCCCTATTCTTTATTTTACCTACAATTATTTTTCAAAGCTGGATGAAAAACCAGTATTAAAATTGAGTTTTCAGTTTATAAAAAGAAGTTTGAAATTATGCAAAACATGCCCTGCTTTTGGAAGTGTCACAACAAAAGGGCTTCTTTTACTGGACTTTAAAATACATTCATTCTAATAATACAGCAGCCCTGGAAATCTTAAACTCTCTCTGGCACTGAAAATCCTCAGTCCTCCATTTATGCAACTGCTAAGCACTGATCTCATGTGACTTTACCTGCATTTCTATGTGAGGGCAATGAAAACAGAACTAATTTCTTCTGATTTATGAAATGCTTACTTCACAAATAGGCTTTACAGGAACACTATAAAACATACCAAAATATCTTACCAAAGAGAATAACTAGCCCAACCAACACTCACAAAACAAGCAAGCAAACATAGTCACCTCCTGAGCCAACTTAGAAGTTCCAGAAAATGAATTTTTCCTAAATTAAATGTCATTTACATTAGTTGGGGAAGAAGACAAGGAATATAAGGCATTGTTGTATGCACTGCTACTTACCACCTACGTATTCCTGTAAATTAAGGTGAATAAGGATCCTTGAGTCATCCTAGGTTGTGGCTTCCTTAGTCCTACATTCAATCAAATCCTTACAAAATTAGTCATATAAAAGGTACACTGAGCTAACGCAAGCAAAATGAAGATTAAATATTTTGACTACAAAAGGGAAGCTTTTCATCAATTCAACAAGAACAAGATCAGGAAAAAAGTTTACGTTTCAAAAGTGAATCTATGCAGAAGTAAAACTGCGCTACTCCACGTGAGAAGATAAATTGCACTTAAAAAGTTGCAGTCTCAGGCAGATCCCAAGGCACCTAATGGCTTCATTGGTCAAAACCTTCCTTCCAGCACCAGGAGCTAATGCATTACCACAACACAGGGCCAGAAAACAGCCTGCAGCAGCTGACTCATTCAACAGGAGCACTGTTCAAACAGTGATGTATACTTTGTTTTGCTTTGTATGAAGTATGGGAAGAAATGATAACTTTTTAATATTTTTTTAATATATAAAAAAGAAAAGAAGAAAAATGCCAATTATAAAATGCTGGACTGACAGGAGATAATGACCCACAAGGATAATATTATCACAGCATAGGTATATAAAGCGGCAGACAGATAATACAATCTAATTTTCTCTTGGTATGCAAAAGTGCATCATTTTGGTAATTCTAAAGGATGCTAACAGAAAGTCATCCTTTCAGTTGTTGTTATCAACAATTGCACTTAGTTTAATTATATTTTGACTCTTAATCAAGTTCTGTGAAGCAGATAGCATTTCTTTTTCGTATTATGAATTCATATGCCATTTACAAAGAATAAGTATACGAAATGCACGATTTTCCCTGCACTTTCAACAATTACATTTCCCTTCATACTATATTCACAACAGCAATCCAAAATAACCTTTCATTTCTCTCTCCAGCTGCAGCTTTGCAAAACCTAAGAGCTATGTCAGAAGCAAAACCATAAAATCAGCTAAGGTGAATTGCAATGTTCTTCTGCATTTATCTGAAACCATATTAAAGATGCTGTGGTATTTTAAAATACATTTTACTGTAAATAAATTCACTTAATTATCATTCTGCCTTATATACACTAGCAAGTACTAGCTATCCAAACTTACAGAACAGCCCAGCAATGTTTGGAGGGAGAAGTTTGAAATTGCTAAGCTTTTTAGTAGTTAGGTACATGTGCTTCTAGGATTAACAGAAAGTGTGACATAATTCCTTACATAGCTATGAAAATTCCAGTAAGGTATTAAAAATATAAAGTAGGACAAGAGTTACCATAGTGAAGAGCAGCAGCATCAGATTTTTCATTTTTTTTAAAACCTGCATATTCAAAATCACTGCAGACAAAGACACTAAATTCCTAAATTTTTCATGCTGCTATGCAGGAAGGTAGCTAGAATCATTGTGGGAGGCAGAATGGCAGCAGAAGATATACCACATTATCACAGCTCAGTGGTGCAGCTATATCAAGGCTGGAAAAGTGGAGATGATTGAATCATGCCCTCCCAGACTCCTCTCCTCCAAGCACAAAGGTTGAGGAATGAGTCCTTGCACTTTAACAGGTGATTTTCACTCACTTTGTGTATTCAGCTGAAGCAAGCCATGTGATATTTAACAACTTCCTGATCTAGTATTTTCTTGAATAAGTTCCCCGTGACAGGAGACAAAGTACTGTACAGACACTGGAAATGAGACATCTACAGACATTAGGAAAGGCTCTATAAACATTAGGAAAATGAGAGATCGACTTCACTAGTATTCATATCTTTTCAGCTAATTTCATATTTTTCTTGGTATTTCTAGGAAAAGTAAACACTGAAAGTTCAGTCATGGATCTTAACTTTTCTCCAATTTTAAAATCAAAGCCACTCCAAGTTCACACGCATTTGTCTTCAACAGATACCTATAAATATATCTCAATCCCCATCCCCTCACAAGGCTTAAAGTTCAAAAGAAGCTTCACGAGGCTCTAGGACAGGGCTTGAACCAGGAAACAGTGAGTGCAACAGGAAACCTGTTTTGTAAGTGAAGATATAATAGAGAAGCAGCTGTTTCATTTCTTAGAAAACTAGTCCTGTTTTCAATGTCTCAGCCACAGCTTATCACCTGAACATCCATCATCATGGTCCTGAATGCTTTACTGCCACCATTTCAGCGGCTTTTCGCTTCTTTTCTTGGCAAAGTCTTTGGGCCTCAGCTTGGGTACAGGTGAGTAGGACTTCCGTAACACCAACAGAATAACGGATTTATAGTAGGTGGGGATCTGGCTTCCCATCGTGTCGCTGAAACAGGAACAAGAGCTGCAGCTTTGAAAAGTACCACTTATTAGTAACACTGAAGCAGCTAGGAAGACTGGAGCCGTTGAAAATTGATGTCTCAGAAAACCAGTCTGGGGTATTCCAGGCATTCTGTTTAGTGCTATATTTGTGCCAAATAACGATTCCACATGTAATTGAGAAAGCTCTTCTAAGGTATGTGCAGGCCTCTCTCAACAGGAAGACATAAACTGAAGAAAAAATATTCAGAAAGAAGTCACACTGCTTAAGAAAATTGAGCAGACAGAAAGACCATTATAAAACCACAGTGTTCTAGTGCACAGGAAAGACTGCTGTCTGAAATGAAGAAGAAATCCCTCAGCCATTCTCCTGGCTGTGCAAAAAGCAGAACAGGTCAAATGCAGCTAACAGTTCTGAAGCACAGTTTGCTGGAGAAGAGCACTCTCTGTCCTGTTTGTTCATTACTGGCTCTCCATACCCTTCCTCCCCATTCCACTAACCTAGAGAATGATGATCAATCACTGGTATCACAAGAGATCCAACAACCCCTGTAAACCTGTAGGCATTACAAAAAACTTCTCTGAGAACCAAGATGCTCAGGAGCAGCAGTGGCAGCACAGAGCGCAGGATATGAGCAATCATAGCAAGCAAGCAGGGCTGTTAGGGGGCAACCAGGAACCAGAGCCTATTAAGTAAACTATGTCTGGAAAATTTAGGACAAGAAAATCTCATAAAAATAGAGCTGAGGAGAAGAGCATTTCTTCAACAAAGAAAAAGTGTCAAAATATGCATGTCTACTAAGGATCAAAGGGAGATGCTGAGAAATGGCTTCTCTGGCAAGAAAGCAAGTCAGACCAGGAGAAGAGCAAAAAGCCATGTGGTCACTGAAATGGCAGAAAACCACGACCATAATAGCAGGGCTAACGTAATTATTTATGGTCTTACAATAACACATTCCTGAGAGGAACAGGGAGTGAATGAACACGGGCATTGGCATAAGCAGTCACTTGCAGTTTGCCCAAACTAATCGTTAATTCCACCGCTAAGACATTCATCCACATAGGATACAAATCAATCTTTTGAAGCTTTCTACTCTCTCAGAAAGATATCTTGACCTGCAGCAACCTTAATTTTTTTCTTTCTCCTCACCAAAATCCCAGGTCTCCTCTAGTTCTGGGAAATGACCCTTGGCCTTTCATTCTCACTAAATACCAACCACAGGCTGCAACAGATAAATATTCTTACAGTATTAAGGACTAAAACCTTCTTCTGTTAAACCTAACAGAAGATACTGCGAGAGAAGGAAACCCACCTCCAGTAGCTCTCTGCTGATATGTCTCCAACATGTAAATTTCTATCTCCCAAGTTCTCTCCTCTTCCTTTCCTGTAAAGGATGCCTGTGGCATCCTACAATCACAGCTTCCATATTGCACACTTACAGGGAGAGTGGATGGGTCAGCCCATGAAGTAGCATGTTCCTAACATTTAAGGTATTGAGGGAGAGGAGAAAGGGACTAATCAGCTTTTCTCTCTCTGTCTCAGGCTGTCCAAGACAGTTTGGGAACCCTGTCTGTGAAGACGATCCCTCAGCTGTGACCCCAGTGCGTGCTCTACTGTGTGTCTTTTCAGGGCCAGTCAAGCCCACCAAGCTCCTATACATTAAAAGCTTCCAATTAGATTTCTATGCCTTACATAGGGATGCAAAAGTCTTATTCAATTGCACAGACTGAGAAAAAGCAACAGAAGGCTGAAATGGCATATACAAAAGTGATATAGACATGGGACTTCTAAGTATACTACTTTGTAAGGGTAGTGAACATCTTACCATACAAATAAAAGAAGGGCAGCTCCTAGTAACCACGATTTAAAAAAAAAAAAAAAGAGTCTGAGACAGCTGAACTGTTTTCTGCAAGGCTAAGCTTGAGGAATAAAATGAAGTATAAAAAACAACAACCTTTCACATTAAGGTCAAGTGGTTGTTAAAGTCGTGCTTGTACCATCTGTTTTTCCATTTTCTGCCTCATTTTCAGCTGATTCATAACACTACAAGCACCAGCCTGGATCACTCATTTCTCTCCCCAGTATACTTTGTGGTAGTATGAAAATATATGCAGTGTAGTAGTTTCTTTATCTAGGAGTAGTTGTTTCTTTTTTGCTGAAATATTCAGTATTTTCTTAAATACACTTTTCCACATTCTAAGGAAGAAATATTTAGAAATTACATCTCCTTAGGAAGAATATCAGTAACAATAATTTGACATGGAAATCTTGATACTCCAAAAAAGGCAGTGCTCTGTTGCCCCTAGAAAAATTCTGACCAGCCTCCAATTATATTAGACAGCTGAACAATCCAGAAAAAAAAAAAAAAAAAAGGACATCTGTCTAATTTAACTTTTCACAGAGTTGCTAACAGCGGCACCATGGCTATAAAATGGTAACATAGTACATTCAGTTCTGTATTTAATTAAAGGACAGAAACACAGACTTCTAAAATGTTTTCATGATACGTGAATGTGGACAAGATAGATGGGTGAGATCTGAGTTGTCTCTAATGTCCCTGTGCCAGAGACAGGCAGCCAACGCAGATGTTTAATGTGTGTGCTGAAGCAAGACCAGCTGGAGGCTTTTGGTGAGCCTGTTGTAGCTGAGGATGGATGTCTGTTCTCACAGTTCTTGTTTAGGTGACCAGCTTGGATGATCTTTGTCAGCCTTTTACTGGTTTAGGTGAAACAAAAAATGGCAATATGAAACACCATAAGGGAGGCCATATAAAAAACTGAAGAGGAAGAAAGGAAGAGGAAGAAAGGAAAGAATTCAGGGGAAGAAACTAGAGGAAAGGAATTAGGATCACTCATATATTTTCTCTCCAAATACTAAGCTATCACTAAGAGATACAGATCTTTTTCCTTGTGATTGTGGGAGAGTACTAACAGCTTACTATGTGCAAATCAAGCTTTGATTAAGGCTAGGCTCCATCAGGCTTATATATGTTGCTGAGATGAGTCTGGATAATATGCATCCAACCTAGAGATTTATCTGTCCCCCAAACCAAATCAGCCACAGTTTGCTGACAGAGTAGGACCTTAGTCTTACATGTACCGGTTTTGCCTATTTGCCTCAATTCAGGACGTTCAGGCATTTCACTACAACATCTCAGGCTAACTCCTCCACATCACACTGCAGCAAAGACAACAGAGCAGTAGCCAAGCCAAGATCAGCCAAGAAAATGAAATGTTACTTTACTTATAGAATCAAAAGGAGTATTATGCAAAATATTTGGTTTACTCTAATAAGTAAATCAACATCAGAAAGAACATCTGCATCACCCCCTCTGTCTAATCCCCTCATAGCAAAATCACCAGTGTTGGCTTTTTGATTCTTAAAAAGCAAAACTGAAAATCCAGTCTTCATAATCTTCATTTGAGCCACTTGGTAGAATGCAAATGCAAAGAACGGGATGTCTTACCACTGTCTGTAATCTAAATCTAAAGAAGCTAAGCCCACAGAGCTACATTAAAGTCAGGGAGCAAACTGCCCGTCAGGAAAGCAGATGGCAAAATAAACAATAATGCAGAAAAAAAGCACTAAACCTCTTGCTGGCACTTCATAGTAACACGGGCAGGACAAATCTCACCAGGGTAGAGAACGCTAACAGACTGTTTGTGACAAAATGAAATAGAATTATTTGAATTGACACTTATACTGTCATAAATCTGACCCACACTTCCATACTATTAGTATTTTGCCCTGGGGCTTCAGCCTTAGCTTGGGATGCTGAGAGTTGCTTTCATTAGCAGCAGGCATATGGTGGAGCCCAGTGTTCCTGACACAATCTGGTTTCTATAGGGAATCCTATTTACTCACAGACAGGAGGACTCACCCAACAGAGCACAGTCTTTGTGCACACCTCCCGGCCTATTTCTGCCAAAACCCTTCTCCAAAGGTCTGTCTCCAGGGAGAGCCTGTGCTGCTGAGCCTGTCCAGAGTTTCACTGCTGCATCTTTATTAACTTTTGTTAGGGGCAGTTTTCTTTCTCTCCTAATTATAGTTCTATTAATCAATGCTTTAGCCTTTCCATTTTCTATGTCAAATCCCAGGAAAATCTTCTGTGCTACATTCAGCTAGACAAATCCCACGTATAGGTTACTGCCTTTTGTTGTGTGGGCTACTGCATCACTTTAAAAATGCTCAATGACTACCATAATGTATTCAGAAATATGGTTGCTATATTGACCCACTTCACTGCAGCAATGATCCATGTGTGTGTACCTTTCCTAGTGATATATGAGCACACATTAGAGAAAATGCTGTTTTCAGCACATACCAAGTCAGGACAGGAGAGTCCCTGATATGAGGTTCTGGTTACTCAGGTCTCCATTTGAATACCCCGCTGGTAGGTGACTGTACCTGTCTCACCTCCTGTGGTTTACATTCACTCTCCTGGGAGCTGGCCTTATTGCACAGTAAGAACCAACTCTGTCCCTGGAGCACTGTATGAGGGAAGGGGCATAAAGGGAAAGGAAACTACTCTTTACTTTTTTTTCCCCTGATATTTTTCATTCAGCCAGTCACTTTCCATGTGCTTACCACCACTATGTGGAGTGCCAGAAGACCTGCTGCGTCCAGTAAGGAGAGGGAGAAAAATCTCATCGCGGTGTCCATCATTTGTATATCTTGCCAACTAAAGTTTTACCTTTTCTTTTTTTTTTCTAGTTTTACATTGTCCTTTAAAAAAAGCCAGCAATTAAATTAGAAAAGCCTCCTCCAGATACCTATCCAGAAAGACAGTTTCAGAACACAATCAAACTCTGCTCCTTTCTATCTGTCCCTAAGAACTTCTTGTTGCTGCAAAGGTGATTGCAAAAACAGGTTCCACCAGCTGACCTGATCCAAGAAGGCAGGAACATCAACACTTCTTTAGCCTCTGACCTTTCTCTAAATAACTCTAGTGTCCTTTACAAGTACTGCAGTGACCTCTAGGGGCCTGATCCAAGCCCACTGGTTTCATGGACTCTTACAGACTTCTGCTTAGCCCAGACTTCCAAAAAGTTTTCTAAGCTTGAAAGGATGAGTATTTAATGTACAGATGAAAAATCCAGTGTGTCTGATGAGAAACAGAGTAGTCTAAAGCCTTCCAGCTCAATGCTGCTGATGTCTGAATGGTCAAAAATGAACTACTTCGGGGTATATGCACCCCTGGTGTTAGTCTGAAAGACACATTTGCATCCATTTACCTGCAGTCTAAATCTGGTTTATTGCATTTCATTACCATATGGAAAATGACAGCAACTCTTTAGTGCTAAACCGGAGCAAAAAGCTACCACTTTTTACACACTTCAGCACAAAAGGAACCACTTCCACTTACCGAGGAGTACTGCAGATCCATATCAGTTAGGGAATATGTAAGATGTGGCTGATGAGAAGAGCAAGTACAGTTTTCCCATTCTTCTATTTTTGAAATCAAGAAATCGCAAGGACAGAGCTGGTTATCAGGAAATGGCTTCCAGTCACTCCACAAATGAAATTCAGTTTCTGAATGGATTGAAATCGTTCCTAAGTTATTAAATCTGGAATTATATGATCGGCCCAAAGATGCAGAAATAAACTCCGCCCTAGTCTCAGTCTCTTCTTTTCTCTTCACATTGTCTTTCCAGATCCTCTTTTCTTGAGGTTTTGTCAGTTTCATGCAAGAAGTTACTGCCTCATCCTCCTCAGAGACATAAGTATCTTCTAATGTATCTTTAAAAATACAAATACTTGTGTTATAATATGTTGCAATTCATACAGAAAATAGCAGATTTTTTTCTTAAATGTTGTCTGTTGCATTGTGTCGTGAAACAACCAAGGACTCCACAAAAAAAATCATAGTTAGGGAGATGGAAAGGATTTTGTACTGGGTCAGATATCCGAGCCAAAACCAAGATTTATTTTACATTTCATAAATTTGTGTTGTTCCCTCAAAAGCCTGGAAAATTCTACCTGTTCTGCAATGAACACAAGAATTTTCTAATTAGATGTCACATTGCTGCAATAGTTGCTGAAAGCATAAGTTTAGTTTAAACACTGGAATAGTTCAGAGGGTTTTTCTGGATAATGCCTCTCTCACCCCTTCCCATTATGTATGTTTGAATTACAAAGTAGTTGCTGAAATCTAAATTTCCTCATGTTTCAGCTCCAACAATGATCTGTCTGGAGTAGTGGTTCATCAGATAGTTTAAACTCATTTGCTGGTATTGGTTTAAAAATAATCATATACATCAATGCATTCTACATCAAATGCATGCACTGTTAAATAAATGTTGGCAAAATAAGTTCAGACAAAGAACTGCTGCACAGTCAGATCAGTGGTCTACAGGAGGAGACTCAAGAAAATAACCTGTGCTCAGCATCAGTTTAAAATATCTGTCTTATGGCCTTAGGCAATCAGGTATGATGAGAGACTGACTTGCATATCATTCTGCAGACCTTCTTGCATTTCCAGCTGCTACTGACTCATGGATTAACACTGAAAGTTATCTTTGCATTTGTGAGTTTTGCCTTCCTGATATGAAATGTGATACAAAACCAGGAACTACTTTTAAAAACAAACTGTCCTCAGCATGGTGGCCCAAGTGTTATACAATTCTATTTAGCTGAAATCCCCACTTGCGAGATATACTGTTACAAAACTCAAGCTAGTGTGACAGGAAACAGGTTTTCACACTATGAGGAAGTCAGCAGTAAAGTGCTATCACAGTAACATCTCAGCTGGGGTTTGAAAATCGTGGGTGGTGAATGACAGACCAGGAGAGGATTGTTTATAGTTACATTCAAGACAGTGACATTTGCCAAATGTTGGAAAGAATGCTGATACGATGCTTTACTTACTGAGGGGGATCAAAACGTGTTTGACATCCTCCAAGCTTTGTGTACTGTTTTTTTTGGTTCGGACCATTTTCTGCAATCGTTTTAATGTTCCCATGGACTCTGCTTTATCCTCTTGTTCTGTACCCTGGCAAACAAACAAAGAAAGAAAACAGAAAANAAAACCCTAAGGGTAACATGGTGCTTATTTTGAGAACAAGAAAATCTCAGCTTCAAAGAATTAATCATCTGCACAATGCTTTAAAAGTTACGCATTTCCTTGCTTGTGACTAATAGATAAAAAAAGGCAAGTTACAAGAGGTATCAAATTTTGATTGGTGTTTGTATTGTTACTTACATATTACACTTCTTTAATACTCCAAAATTACTTAATACATAATTCCAGAAAACATTTTAACACTTACATCTACTATGTTATCTGGAAGCATTTTAAGTATGCACAGAAATCTCAGAAGTGTCAAACTACTGCATTTAAATGTATATGGCGGTGTATTCTGAAATACTGATCTGAATACTTCTTTAAATCAAGGCCTTTTTTCCTCTCCTAGGTTAAATGGCAATAGCATAAATGACAATTCAGATCTGTTATTGTACATTACAAGAATACCCAATTGGAGAAACTCAAGGTTTGGGTTCTACAGACTCCTAGAGAGGAACTTGGTGAATATGCAGCCATCTCACATCACATGCTTTCAAGTTGTAATTGAACCAGAGCGTGTCTTGCATATCAGTCCAGAAACACTTGAGTTCTCTTCCAGTCTGACAGTGAACTTCTCTGTGAGTTTGAGAGATATTTTGTGCTTCAACAGTAAATAATCTGTCTTCCACAGTATTGTGCTATTTTACATAGGATATCTGATTTTCATTAGAAACCAAGAAAAGCAAATATATTAGAAATGAATAAAACCATAACTCAGCAATGGCTACTTTTTGGAACAATATTGTCTGGCTGCTGTGGATGTTCTCCTATTTAAGCAAATAATGAATTTGGCCTTTTGTGGCAATGTATCTTTGGCGATATTACATGTGATTAACTGCTAGTGCTGATGTTATCAGAAGGTAGAAATGCAGAAACCTTTATCACACTCTCCCAACAACTAAGTCACACATCATAGATCTTTTCTTCTTCCTCATAGACACAATCCTTTAAGACAAAGTCATCAGGGAGGTTTGCCAGCACAGACTAATGTATATTGGGTAGGCTACTTAGGGATGGTTCTTGAGAGGTTCTGAACTCCTCAGCTTTCATGTCAGTTAAAGGCTTTTTGCAGAGTCTTAGCATGGAGCACTTCCGAACTCCCCACATTCACATATTACAAGTTACATCAATACCTGTAGCAGTGACAAGGGAGAGCGTGTATGTTAATTTCAGATGAAAAAGATAACTGTTCAGTTGACAGACAACTGCTTATAAAGATGCCTGTGCTTCAAGTGCCAAAGGGTCAGATATTTTTCTATAAAGACATGAGGTTCTGTAAGCAGAAAGAGAAGTCCAGGAAGAAGGCAAAGGGCATTTTTATGTGCATTTAGTTAGTTTATATCACTAGACAATTGTGTTGAAACTGTAAACTGATTATTAATCAGTCTGTCTCTAAATACACTTTTAATGGCCTCCTTCATGGCTAATATAGATTAATATGATTCCATTGACTGTGATGGAGCTATGCTGACTTCTTTCTGTAAGGACAGGACCTTAAAAGTCCTCCTCTTGTTAAACATAGTATGTTTAACAACGTTTAACAATGAGGGAGGTCCCGTTGTGGATAGCATCTGGGTTTGGACTCCCTCGTTCTCAGTGGCACATTACGTTCCTTTAAGAAATGCAGATGGGGTATGACCCTCTCAAGGAATAAGGGAGTTACTGAGCCTGCTCTTCACAGGTCTTGCAGGCAGTAAAAGCTGATAAGAGAATCCTGCGAGGCAGATGTCAGCCTGCAGCTCAGCAGAGGTATGGTGACTGCAGTAAGGAGTGGTGAACATCAGCTGTGCCTGGAGAGAAGACTTCTAGGGGCTGGAAAAGACCATCTGCAGAATGTCCAGAAAACTGGGACTCACCCACAGAGACAGAGTTGTATGTAAACACTTTTTGATGTCTCCAGCACCTTTTCTAAGTTATGGTATTTTACCTCTGATCAGGGGCATGTATTTGAAGTGAATTTCACAGCTATCCCTGTATATTGGTCTCAAAGTGCCATGAACTGAATTCATTGCAGGTGAAATTAAGATGAGAGATGCCTTCCAGAAGTTCAACTGATGAACTCCAGCTGCTATCGGATATCCAACAAAGACTATCTGAACACAGGTAGATCTCTCATGATGTGTGGACATCAGGTCTTCAGAACCAACTGTTGCTGTGCTGATACCCATATTATTCTGTGGTATTTACTAGATAAAAAACAGGTTCCTTCAATTTTTGCCATTTGAAGAATTAATTATTTTATTTTACAGACCAATAAAACCCAGTGGTTTTGAGTTTAAAATCCTCTCTATCTTCTTAGGGATCTTGTAGGATAAGGACTAAGCAGATCCACCTTAAAGCTCTAGTCAGCTTAGGGTCCTTTTACAGCTTGTATCTGAATATTCATCATCAACTGTGGGCCATATCCAAACATCCTTAGATTAGTCATGTTCTGATTTATTTCAAGCCCCTTCTCCCCTCCTCCACATTCAGGATAGCAGGACTGCAGTTTTAGATTATCTAAAGACAGAAATTGAAGTGTAATTTTTCAGTCTCCCATTGTGAGATGTCTTTGCAAAATGAATCACAGTGGGTTTAAAATGCTAATATTGCTCAGATAGATAAGAACTCTTGTAGCAATAATCTTTTGTTCATTTATAAGTAATGATACAAAAGCAACATGATGACTGAGTTATGATCTGGGATTTCCATCATGGAGACATCAAGACAAACAGATGATAATTTATTCAGATAATTTTGTTAATGGCAAACTCTAATCCCCTTTGCTTTAAAGGCACTCATTGGGTAGAGTCTACTGTTAGTGAAATGTCATGTGTACTTAATAAATACAGTAATCCCCTTTTACAGAGAAAAAAGCTCATGCAGAATCAGTTAGTGATGGGACAGCTCTTAAATTTACAGTATTTTATTCTGGTTTACCTAAGTATTAAAATCCAGAAGTTAGCTGCCTATCCAAAGTAAAACATTCCTTTGTGTAGAAACCAGGTAGACTATCAGGTGAATCAATCATCCTGGTCTCACAGTTTTCGTATGTTGTCCTGGCAAGCCTCAGCCAGAGCTTATTGAAAGCATACTTAAAAGTAAGAAAAACTATTAAATGTTATGTTCTGGTTTCAAGCAATTTCTTCTTCTTTCTGCGTTATCTGGAAGCTAGTGTCTCTGGTTGCTGCTATCCAGAATATGACAGAAGTATAGCGCTACTGGTTGGACTAGTAATGTACGCTAACAAGTATGCTATTTTCCAGTGCCTTCTTTCTCTGTGGAAGAGGAATGATATTCTGCGGGGAATACTAGGGGGATATTGAAAACCAGTGCACAGAGCAATAAACTCCACTCACAAAAATTGTTCATTTCATACACATTTAAAGACCTTTAATTTTTTTTTTCCTCTGTTTTAGGGTCAGAGCATTTGCTCATTTGAATATTACAGCTATGCTTGTATTTTTCACAACCTGTGAGCAGAGCTATCTATAAGCAAAGGATTCCTTATGAACAAGAATATTCTTTATTTCACTGCTTAAGGGATTTCAGTCATGCAAAATGGTGTCACACCACACATTAAAAAAAAAGAATTGAGAAAATAAATCACAGGCTGCGTTTTAGTTGCAAATCACTTGCATCAAGTATACATGAATAATTATTGAAAAAAGTATAAATTGTGTCTGATAAACAGTTTCCAGTTTATCCTAATATATTCTAAATACCTCAGAAATCTTTGCTCACTGAGATGTTATGGAGATTGACCTGGTGACAGAAATGCAGCAATTTAAAAGCTAAACGTAAAACACTGTTGGCTGATTCCAGCTATCTCGGTCTTGTTGAGCACTCCCTTTCCTGAATGTAACTACACGAATTTCAATAAGAGTACTTGCACTGTATCTCACTTCTCAGTGTAAAGAATTTAGTCATGGCAGAGTCTAGTCTCTGTGATTTTCCCTGAACTGGTAGGCCTTTCCCAAAGAACTGCAATGATTTAATCTTGATTAGTTATGCAATTATATTCTGAGTACAGTATAATAGTAAGAAGACAAAAAATACTGTATGTTTATTATGTCTGTGGTGCTACTCTTATTGTAACATAGAAATTTTTGGAAAGTTTCAGGGATATTAATCCCTGCTGCACATAATGAATATTAAAATAGTACATGATGATAGAACATATAAATAGAACATTCTGTTCTATTTATACAAAGAGTTAGTTCTGTAAAATGCACTGAATTTAGATAAATTTTATGTTAAAAAATGTCATTAAACCCACAGTCAATCAATATACAGACAAGTACTGTGCAGACTTCTTTCATATGCTCCTGCCTGTACATACCAGTCTGACCTTTAAGTATTCCCATTATTTTAGTCTGGTTCTCTAGCTACACAAAAATTACTTCAGAGTCAAACTAAGCAGGCTAGGATTATAGGTAGATTTTCTTTCAGGAAATCACAGAGCAATAATAAGATATTCTGTAAGAGATAAAGAAATATGATAAATAGCATGGATTTGGATCTTTCACCTTTTGGGAAAGCCACATGCAGTAAAGGAAACCCTATTAAAACAGCATATTCTTCCAGGTTGCTAGCCACCGATGAAAAAGTGAACAATTTTCATGGCAACTCACCATTTCACCATCACCAGCTACTCTTGGATTGTGAACTCGTGGTGGAATCCACTGCTCATAATTTATCACCTAGATGTTAGGAAAAGTTAAAAAAAAAATCCAACATAAATAAGATGAATAAATATAATTACTATCATGTCATTGAATACAGGTTGAGAGCTCAGCAGTCTTTCAACCAAGTGCATACAAAAGCAATGGCTGACAGACACCAGCTGACACCCGTTGAAATCAGTTTGATATCAAGCTGTGTTAATTTCATCAGCTGCCTGGGGCATTTTGGAAGCATCACAGTGTATGTACTAGATAATGGGATGCTTGGATCTCATCCTAGATCTTGGTTCTCGTTTCTCTATGAGCAGGAAAGCCCCAGAAGTCTTTCCTCAGCAACTTTCTCAACTCACCAGTTGAGAAGCAAGTGTCACTGGTGCATTTCTAAAAAGAGCCTCATTCAGTTTGCCTCATTTTGCCTGGGATACTGAGCCCCAAGGGTGTGAGTCTGAATTGGATTAACAATGCAGAGAAAATGGGAGGATCCTCAGAACTGAGCAAAGACAAGACTATATACACTTTCATCATCTGCCCATAATCCATTTCTTAGTCACAATGTCCTCATGATAGGAACACCATGAGAATACACTTTCCCTGGGGCACTGATGCAGTCCCTGGGGGGCAAGCCTGACAGTGCTTATAGCTTATCAGTGAAAGTAATGAACACTAGCCTTTTTTCTTCATGAATATGAATGACACTTTGAAGGCTGAATGCAACCTAAGAATTTACGTGAGAAATGAGGCATGAAACATTTTTGAAAATGTATTAGCCCAAAGACTGTATTACTTCATATTTTATGTCCTTCCCAATATGCTACAAAGGGTTTGAGCCATCAAGGGAGCCCTGCTAGACATGAACAAACAAGAACAAAGACAAAAAAAAAAAGCTATTTCTCATGGTAAAGTACAATTATTACAGTGTTGCTTATACTGTGTCCCTCAACCTGCACTTCTGTTCCAATCTGCTGTTTTCCAGTGCTTACAGACTGAATGGAATGAAAAGAGCATTTAGGTAGGAAATGGAGAGGGACTAAAGTTTTCTTGAAGCACTCAGAGAAGTTTGTCTGCTTGAGAGAGAGAGAATGCTAAAATATTCATTTATTTTAATTGCTCTTTCTTGTAAATTTGGCTCTACCATGTCTCACAGAATCACAGATGCACACAATAGCTGAAGCAGGAAGTCACCTCTTGGGAACATCTAGTCCGAGCAGGTCTGCTAGAGCAGGTTGCCCGTGTCTGTCCTAGCAGGTTTTGACCATCTCCAAAGATGGACACTCCACAGCCTCTCTGAGCATCCTCTTCTGTTGTTTGGCAATAATAATAATAAAAAAAAGTGCTTTCTTTATGTTAAATGGAATTTTCTGTATTTCAGTTTCTGCCCATTGCCTCTTGTCCTGTCACTGGGCACAGACTCAGATTCAGACAAGAGTCTGAATCCCTTTTCTTTAGTCTCCCATCAGGTATTTATACACATGGGTCAGATAACCCCTGAGCCTTCTCTGCTTCGGGCAGAACAATCTCAGCTCTCTCAACTTCTTGTATGACAGATGTTCCAGTCCCTTATTTGTCTTTGTGGCCCTTCATTGGATTTACTCCAATATTTCCTTGTTTCTCTTGTACTAGGGAGCCAATAATTGGACCCACCACCCATGTGTGGTGGGTCAGCTCACCAGTGCTGAGCAGAGAGGAAGAATCACCCTCCTCAATTCTCTGGTAATGCTCTGCCTAATGCAGCTCAGGAGGCTGTTGACCTTCTTTGCTCCATGGACACATCGCTGGCTCATGGTCAACTTCGTGTCCACCAGGACTCACTGGTCCTTTTCTGCGAAGCTGCTTTCTAGCCAGCCGGCCACCAGCCTGTACTGAGGGAGGGGGTTATTCATCCCCAGGTTCAAGACTTTACACTTCCCTTTATTGAACATCATGAGGTTCCTGTTGGCCCATTTCTCCAGCCTGATGAAGTCTCTTTGAAGGGCAGCACAACCCTCTGGTGCATCACTTTCTCTGCTGATCACTGCTCACCAGCTGATGGGTTGTTAACTACTTTTATGTTACTATTATTATGTAAACCCAGGGGTTAGAATTCCTTAATCGCTCATACTAGTAGGCTAATTACTGTAGTATTATGAAGAGGAGACACAATATATGTTTATATAAATTCAGAAAGCATTAGGATACATGTGCCAACATAGATCACACAAGACTGATCTAAACATTTAGTATAGGTCTTGCTTGTTACAATTTGAGCACATCAGTTTAACATAAATACGTTTGTTCAGGAAAACAAACAGTTTTCTAAGTAATAAAACTCATATGTTCTGTGTAATGAAAATAGTGCACAGCTCAGGTAGTCACCAGAGTCTTCTTTTAAACTTGGCTTCTAAAATACACAGGCATACAGAGCATGAAGTATATGCTTGGCAAATTCATACTGAATGGAAGCAAGAGATATGCTTTTTGTTTGAATGAAATTTTAGATTCTGAAGAGTAGTTCTTTTACCTGGTATGTCGTTTCTTCTACCTTCTTTCCTTGCAGCAATTGTATCCCATCAACAATAACATTATCATCTGTGAATTATGACGACAACAACAAAAGAAAAAGAAAGAAAAAAGAAAAAAGAAAACATGCTTTCAAATGTCCTGTTTTAAGCTTTTCTGAGGACTACCGTTTGAATTGCAAGTGATGTTTTGAGCTGACATTTTGATTCTCTGAAGTTAATCTTGTATCATTTAAGAATGCATTTTATCTCAAGCTACTTTGAGGTAAGACTACAGAGCAAATTAGCAAGCTGACATACACAAATAAAACTCATTCAAGCTTACTTCTTCATCTGAACTCAGTCTTCAGTTTACTAATCCAGAATTCCACCAAGCGCTTCCTCTTGCTCTGCTATTTTAGTGCAGAAGTGTGTGGAATATTCATACAAAAAATTGAAGCCCCTGGGCAAAAATGGTCTTTGCAAGTGAGAACTGTTTAACTTCATCCATTGAAAGCAATTTCAAAGGATGAACTTCCTCCCATTCCTTCCAAGAAATTAATGCTTTGCTTGGGAAGAATATTTACCTTCATTACAATAATAAGTCAAATGACTCTGAAAAGTCTACATTTTACTAAGTGTACTTTGAAGGATCTACTGTCACTCCTACTCTTAAGGCAAAGGAAAGCATCCACTGTTATATTACTATAGAAAGGCCCTAGTGATTACATTCCATCAATACAGATATCAGAGGCACTCAGTTATTTTGCAGGAAAAAATAAAAGAAATATGATTTGCTAATCATGGTATTAAGTGCTACCCTGGCTTTTCAAAGTTAATAGAAAGCAGGAGGAATGTTTATTTTCCTCATGAATCCTAACGTGATCTCCTTATTGCTGCTGAGGAATACCTTACAACATCAGTAATTCTCCTGCTTGAAAAAGGACAGCTAACTTAACACATAGATTCACAAAGGCTAACTGTAGGCAGGTGAGACTGATTGCATTTTCTCTCCAATCAACAGAAAAAGAAAGATTCATTCAATGAATAATTCAACTGACTGAGATTCTTTAGCTATCATATGAAAAAAAGAAAGTGTTTTAATATAAGCATGCAACCTTATATACAAAGAGGTAAGATCCCAGTCCTCAAAATGCCTACACTTATGTTGGAATTAAATTAGACGACAGTGTGCATAAAGCTGGTCAAAAAAACCCCATGAACTCATGTCAGTGAAACAGTTAGAGGGCCACTGTACAAGCAAGCTAGCACCTATATTTTTATGTTATTTTTAAAGAAAATTCTGAATCAAGAGACAGGATTGTTACTTTTCTTAAAAGACAACCCTCTGCAAACAAAAAACTGTAACAAAATAACAATCTTTCTTGTAACACTGCCACTTGGATATTGTAAGACTGAGTTAAAATTTACAAATTACAATCTGGGCATTAAGACAAAAAAGAGCTACACTCATTTCACATCCTAGTTCTTCCTTCAAACTGTAGGTCAGTTGCACAGGAAACCCCATCAAGCAATTTCCTTTATTTGGCATGTGCGTCAACAGGAAGAGGGAAAATGAGTCACAGAAAATTTTCTGCACGAGTTTGCCTTTAGAGGCTTCTGTAAGAGCTTGTATATGTTTAGAACACAACGTCTTTCTCTCACAGACCTGATCATTACAGTAACACCAACAGCTTTTCTGAAAAGTATATTAGACTCCAAAATCTAGCATGACTGACCATATGTCTCAAGCACCTACAAATCTCCTTGAAGTCACTGAGGGCCAGATGTCTGATAATCCATCCATTTATTTAAATATAGAGCTAGCTGGACTTCTAGAGGCATCATAACTCGTGTCAAGAAGTGCTTATGCAAAGTTAGATTAACATAACTGGGCTGTTTCTGGTCACTTTACTGTGGAGTGAATTAGGAACAGTGGAGAATTACATCCACTAAATCTGCGAGGTGTCAGTCTTTTTCTGTTTGTCTCAGGAACGCTCTTTCATGGAAGCCCGATGACTATGACTTGCATAGTCAACTTTTTCAACAATGTTACTTTCAGTTTGGCAAATCTAGTACCGATGATATGGGTTTGGGCTTGTGAGCAAAGATAGGGATTCCCACTATTTTGTATCTAGGATATATATGTTTTTACTGCCCTATCAGTTTGAAAAAACTGATTTTTGTAGAGGTTATACACACAGTTGCATTAAGTACCTAATGCAAATGCTACCAGAGTCAGAGGATGTCTTCATTGACTTCAGTAAGATTTGGACCAGGTCTGTGAATACAGCTCTGAAGTAAGCAAAGGAGTCTATGCTGGTCACCACACATGGCTTATTACATCTAACAGAAATTCGTTCTATACGATAGACTTGCAGACCTTGAAGGATTATCTCTGTTAAGAGAAAGGTTTGATCAATAGTGACAAATTATCTTGATCAATAGTGATACACTGTAAATCTCCTTCTAATAGTTTTCACCACTGTGTGAAGGGGACTTCCCTTTTAATAATTTTACTGCAGTGTAGGAAAGGGAGATATTTATTTAGCTGCCAGCTTTGCTTCCTGTTCCCTCTGGGCCCCTGCCCTTCAATTACAACACTTGTCAGCTTTTAAAATGTGCGCTGCTTCTTTTGCATGCTTTGGATATTTAAAAGGAAAAAAAAAGTCTTGAGTCTTAACTCTGGAGGAAGGTCAAAAAGTTCTGTTCTCTGATTCAGCTTTTTTCCACCTCCAAACTGACGACCTGTACAGTAGGTTGAAGAATTATTCTGAAATGCTGTTGATTAAAACTAACACTTGTTGGGAAAGAAATGTCTAATTTTTCTTTCACGTATCATTAGAACCTTTTCCCTTGCAAGCCAATGAGAATCCTTTTCCCCTCATCAGCTTATCAAAAAGGAGGAGTTGCTCTAAATTTTCTTGTCATCTCTTCATGCTGATTCTGGTTCCTAGAAACCCAATTCACCCATATACCAGCAAATGCAGTAGACATTAAGATTTCAGATCTGTTTTCCAAGCATTTAAGAGTTTATCTGCAAGTGGTGAAGAAATCCACACAGTGGTGGAAATCCAGAGGGAAACCTGGCACCCTGTCTTCTGCTGTCCTGGGCATATCCAGGTAACGTTGGAATCTCTGAACAGTGGATGATATCTAAACCATTTGTACAGGAGATACTAAAAGTAAAGGCGCTTCCCATCTTGCCACTCCGTTGGCTTAAGCACAGAATAAAGGATACATCCACTTTAATCTCACATATCAAGGTTTCTGTTTTTGCTAATACAAGTGCGGACCTTTGACAGTTTTGGTCTGATTAGGCAACTGTAATGGGTCTACCTTGACTTCAAAAAGTACAAACACAAACTTAGTTCCTGGAAGCAATGTTAAGCAGATTGCCAAAGCATTTTGATTTTTTAAAAGTCTAGTTTAACTTTGAATAGACAAGGTGGCTGCTTACCCATTATTTCTTGCAGTTACTTTAATGAATTTATACTGGTCAACTCTTAAACAGTGTCACTAGCAAATTCCCATACATTGGGTGTGAGGTTGTTTCAATTAAAGTTAGTTGAAATAGGCTTTAGAAAGAGAATTGGACAAAAGAGCTGCCTACAAAAATCACACCTACCACAAGAGGTTGGATACTTGGAGCAGTGTAAAATGTGTACAGGGAGCAGTGTAAAGTGTATACAGGGAACATGGATTCCTACTGTAGGCTCATGTTACAGTTGCCAAGCCCTGCACAACATAACCATGACAATTTACTGTAGGGGAAGTCTTCTTTGGCGCGTGGACCACAGAGCGAATTCTTCACAGAGTGCGTTCTCACCTTGCCAGTTTTAACGTAAGCTTTATTTAAACTGCTTTTTCCTCCCTTGAGGACAAGGTAAATCTCAAAAGGACTTGACAAATTATTTAGCTCAATTATTGGTGAAAAATGAGAAATTTTCCTAGGTGCCCTCTAAAATACTTTATGGAAAATGCAAAATCAGCTGAAACACATTTAGCAATTACCTTCAAGCTGACAGTGCCTTCTGATGTACGAATCATTTTCCGGCTTCGTGGAACCCTGCCAAAGAGCGCCATTCACATTTTTCCTGTCTAAAGTAAAAGCACAGAGAGCAGTCACCTGAATTCACAGCAAACCTGTGAAATAACAGAAAAGTCTATACAAATAGCATCAGAATGCAAATCAAACAAGCTTGTGGAACACTGTAGAATCTGCTCAAACCCGGAAATGAATAGATGATTTTGCAATATAGAAGTTTGATGGACGGATGGTATTTATTGTGGGCAGACTTCAAGTTTTATCATTTTTGTCACTGTCTAATACCTCATCTAATACTGTTAAAACTTGAATCAGAATGATTGTTATCTTCACCCTGGTTTTAAGACCTAGCAGCCCACACAACATGTGTGCCTTTATTTTGCCTCCAGGAATTGCATAAATATTATTTAATTTTACAGCTAACCAGGTAGTGTGTTAGCACCAGCAAGAAATAGCATCAAAGATGCCCACAACCATGTCACACACTCTCCAAGTTTGGTATGGCCTCAGCTTGAACCTGAGAAGCTAGGTTGGCTCTGACAACAAGATGGCCATTCTCTCATTCCCTCAGTGAACTTCAAAGTGGTCATGCTTCACAGTATATTGATAACTATGAAGTAGTTTTGTGCCTTTTTTTTTTTTTTTTTTTAAACTCAGGACTAAATACAACTAAATTCCAAACTCCAAAGCATAAATAATAGAATGNAAAAAAAAAAAAAAAAAAAAATTTAAAAAGAAACTCCCCCCCAAAAAAAAAAAAAAAAAAAAAAGTATTTTTTTCTTTCTAAAAAACTGATTATTATTTCCTACAGAAGATTTACAAAATAGAACCCACTGAATCACAAGTATGGATGATAATATATAGTGTCAGGAGTGTTTGAAAAAAAAACTTGAATTTCTTCTTTAGTAAACTTGTTGTTGAAAGCAGAAGCAAACAAGATTAACATGGAAAAGTGCAGGGGACTGAATTCAATTATATTAAGGAGATTTCAATTTTTTTTTTTAAATGATTAAAAGAAACACTGAACATGCTATTTCTCATGCTGTACCATAACAGATTCTTTAATACAGAAACCAAATTGAGATTTAAACTGGTTTGGTTTCAATATCTAACTACAAATATGTGTGTTGAAAGAAGGGGGAGGGGAATATATTGACAACTTAAGTGTATTTTTCCTTTCCTTTGCATTTGCTCCAACAGCTGTAAAGCAAATCAGACCCTTAATTAAAGTAGGCTCAGTGAGATTAGCAAGTATATAGTAAATGATTTAAACAGTTACTAACCAAATGCTTCATTTTCAGACAGAGACTTCTGGACAGATCTAAAAGAATTAAAAGAATTAACCATTAGCTGAAAGTCAGAATGAAAAAAGAAAGCACATTTAATCAAATATGGATATTTTCAACCTAATTCTTCAAAGCAGGGCACAGGGATTTAGCTGTGTAATTCCCACTGGCTTTAATTGGGGTTACTTGGCTTTTCTCATTCACCCAATCTTCTACTTCCACATGCCACACAAAGCTCTGAAAGCTTCTGAGTTTTCACTCTGTAAAAGTATTTCATTCAAGTTTCTTTTTGGAATGAAAAATTCATGACTGAATCGGGGAGCCCATCAGGAAGAGAATAAGATACTTTTCTTTAGACATGATTTGAAATGTCCTACAACTTACAGAAATTACCGTCTGAAGTTTGGTGACATCACAGTGAATTGAACCAAAGAGCTACATATCATCCCCACAACTCAGAGTGGCATTTTATTGCCCAAATAAACCTTGAGCTCTTTGGACGTTTACATCAAGATGTGATGCTAACTCATGCTTCCATCTGCAGTGAGTGGTTTACAGATCATGACTTAAGGAATACACTAAGTTAACAGAAGAAAAAGAAATCTCTGAATGAAAAAAGATTTATCCTGCAAATTAATTTTTTACTTTACTCATAAAAAAAAATGGTAGTAATTTATGAGCTAGAGGATGAAACCAGAAGATTATATTAGATAAGATTAGAGACTCTCTTATCTGTGACAATGGTAAGCAGAAGGGAAAGAGCACAAAAATTGAGATCCCTCTCCTAGATTCAGGCAGGTAGTAGGTGGATGGTTTCCTGTGAGAGAGGATGCAACTGAACTATTGTTTGGTCTCTAAGCACTAGTCCCTTTTTTTGAAACCACTTCATTTTTTTTTCATTTCCAGAGTTCCACTACTGTCTTACTGTCTAAAAAAGGCATAGTTCTGTTTATTTTATTTCTGCTACTCTTTTTCATTTGTTCCTTCCTCATTGCCCTGGTGTAAGAAAAAGAGAATGATCATTCCTTACTCACTTTCTCCATATCTATGGGAAAGGCCAACAAAAAATTTTCCTACATCACCAGTGAGAGTATTATGCCAGGACAGCTATGGCTGGGCATTCACAGAGAAATAATATTTGCTATTAAATCTTTTTATATTGAATGAAATTATCTTAATCAATCTTATTCATTATTCATATTGATTATTCTTGTTGATCAAGACAACCTTTCTAAATTCTGGTTAGTAAGTTGGAATAGTTGGTTTAGAATAGAATAGTTTTATTTGCATTATAAGATTTGAGAGTGGAGCTATGGATTACTAATCCTATCACTGGGGTATACTTGGTTCTGATATAAGCAGGAGACTCAGGCAGGTAGGTGATTGCATCATATTTGGTAGAGCTATTTTAAATGATTTACCTTTGGGTAAACCCATGCCAGCCTACACAGTAGTTTGACTTCCTTAAAAGTATTAAAAGATGATGAGAAAAATGCAAATAACAGAGTTATATCCACACTTAGATTAACAGAATTTTGGAAAGGGAGAGCATTTTCACAAAGCCCTGTCTGGTCACAGATAACTGAGATCTTACAGCTCTGAATGCATACATCTCTGTGTTTGCAGCTGATAAGTTACTAGTGGTTTTGTCAGATGACCAAAAATAGATTAAATCTGTTTATTAAGACAAATGAGATTTTCTTTGAAATCTTTATCTATTTTGAAATTTCTCAGCAATAGACACAGATAACATTGATGTTCTGAATGTAGTGGGGCCCCACCTAAAAATGAAAAAAAAAATAATATGATGTCCAGGGATTTTCGTGTCTGTCACAGCCAGACAGATAAGATCTGTGTCTATCATTCCATTAAGCAGGATTTAATTTGAAGGGAACCTCTTCAGTAATGCCATAACCTCCAATCTCTAGACAAAAAAGAATTTTCAAAATAAATTCCTCTGCTTAATAATATATATTAATCATTAGTCCAAACCGTAGCTTTGTGTCTTAACAAATGGATGTGAAGTATGCTGCTGCCTCAAATGTACTTGATAAAATACAGTCTGACCTGCTTAATCTGAATCGTTTTGCAAACTAATTTTTTATTTGGATTAAAAACACAAACAACTCTTCAGAAGATTATCGGGTCAATGGTACAAAGATGCTATAAAATAGGTTACCACTTCAATCGTCCAGAAAAGCAGACATATGGTTAAACCAATCTCAGATTAACCGCATTTGATTTTAGCTGTCCTGGTCCCAATATTTTGGAAGAAAGCTTTATATATATGAAAAAATCATGGCAAAAAGAGCTTTATCAATGCATTACAAGCTTGTTACTTGCTTTCCAACTGCAACATTAATATATGTACTCTATGAAAATTAATGTAACATTGGCAAACACATTAATAAAACAACAAGGGTGAAAGGCACAGACAAATATAGTGGCACTGTGTAGACCTTGAACTGGTCTCAACTTACTTTCTTTTTTTGGTCACTGTGTTCTCAAGGTCAGGAAATTCCTTTTAAAAAGAGAAAAAAGACTATGAAAATCAAAAATGTTTAATCCAAATATAATGTTTTCCTCTCTGGAAGGACACTGAAAGATGCTTTTATGTAATTTTTATGTGTGTTTTTAATATCCGCTAACATTTCCAGCCTTTTTCCAACAGCTGAAGCTGTGGAGGATACAGTGCAGCAGAGAATATATGTAGTTAGGTGTCCTGATTTTAAGTGGTTTCAATATCAATGACTCCCAAGAAGTTGACATTGACAACTGTAATACCCCTGAAAAATCAGAGCACAATACTCTTACCCCAAGAATGGATATGATACATCTAACATAATACAATTCTTCAAAATATTGATCCCAAAATGCAAAGTTTTGTGAGGATAAAATGACCACACATTACAATGGGATGTAGCTTTCTAAGGAACACAGAAGGATGCAGACTCTGTAACCCCATTACAGAGGAAGTCCATATGTGGAAGAGAGCAGGAAACAGTGCCAGTAAAACTGAAAGTTGCGTAAGTCAGCCTGACAATGCTCTGAGAGGCACCAAACCAGAATCAAACACTGGGCTGGAGGCAAGATCACACAGCCACAGGGCCTCAGCTGATGGGTACCTGCCTGTGCTCAATGAGCATGTGTTGATTGAACATCTACTTAAACCTTCTTTCATCACCTGCTTCCTGTTCTCCCCTTGTGCTGCCCAGAAATTGTCAGGAGCTAGTTATCTGGATCATACAGGATTACCTTGTCTTTCTTTGGAGACCAAGCATTACAGGCTGGCGAGTACAGAGTCTGGGACTTTCTTTAAATAAAGTCCATAGAAAAAGGAAATAGATGGCAAGATGTGGGATGGAAGAGAAGGGTTATGTTTGTGTTGAAAGACTGAACAAAACGGCGTGTCACTCTGCAATGAATGCCATAACATCTCACTGCATCTTTGCTATCACAGTCACCCTGGGACTTGAAGTTAATTTTAACTTTAAGAAAACCTGAGGATGTCATTCTAGGACAGAAGAGACCTCTGATCACAATACTATTTTGATATCTCCTGAGACAGAATATCAAAGCACTGTATCACTTTAGTATCTATTTCCTCCAGCCTGGAAAGCAGAAACTGGGGCAAAAATGTCCATGACGAATGCCATTTCAATCTGCTGGGCAACAAAACACATTCAAAAAAATAAATATGAAAACTTCAGTTTATAGACCTATTTCTCATATTCTTACATTTAATTTTTTTCTGTCATGTAATACCATCTACATCTGCAAAGCTCTGACTACAGCAATTTAAAAATGTCATCCAGGTTGCATGATGAAAAGCCGAAATACGTACTACATAAAATGATGCAAGAGCATAACTGAGCATTTTATTTTTTCCCTCTCTCAGTAAAAACCCATCATAGATTTTTTAAGCTTCTTCAGAGACTGCATTAAGAAAAGACTGTTTTACTGCACTGAGGTTATTTTAGCTGACTGTAGGAGGTCCTACTAGTACCTGGACATTTGTGACTGCTAATAATTGTATGCAATTTCCACATAATCTTTTTGCAAGTATAGATTCATTCACAGACGCTGTACGCAGATCAAATGAGTATACCCTTTACCTTGAAATACTGCAAGCAATGCAAGATAAAATTCTTGCTGGGAGAACAAAAAAACAAAACAAAACAAAAAAACTCAGCATGTTAGTCTTGGGACAAATCTTTTCAATAGCTCTAAAGAAATGGTTGACAGGTGTTGAAAAAGTGATTTTAAGGCTCTTTAAAAAGGGTAGCATCAATATTTCATTTAAAACTGTCAACATTTTGATTGCAAAGAGACTCATTGAAGAAAGCATTATGCATAGAGGTCACAGACTACAGGATGTTGTAAGTCAGAATCTGTATGTGAATCAGAGCAAAAATTGGAGACATGGCACTCTCTAAGGTTCAGTGTGGTCTTATACCCAGAAAAATTATTAATTCATATCTTGACATGCCAAACACCTTGTGTGGAACATGAAACATAGAATTGTAGGTTTAATCTTTGGCTTCACAATTTGAAACCAATGCTTCAGCATTAGTTTCTTAAAATCCAGTGAAAGATGCATGTATGGCATTACACCATGCGTTGATGCGATACTGAGGTGAGTTCACTAGATATCATGGGATGCAGTGTCAAATGAAATATGACAGTGGATTTCAATGGCCATTTTAAAATGGCTCCTTTAATTCAACGCTCCTCTTCCTGCTAGATCTGAATCAGCTGGCTAATTTGGGACACAAGAATAAATTATTCTTGTTTGTACTTCTTTCTTTTTAAGTCTCTTCAGTATTTGACTGTACTATAAAACCCTGTAACTTCAATCTGTAACTAAGAATGAAGCAGTTTTACAAATATCTTTTAGGTTAGAATGTAAATTCAGTTCCATCTAGAATCTACTCTCTACATTCTCTTACCTTTTCTATGGGAACAATTCCCTATCCCAAATATGAATAACCTGTTTCCTAAAAACAAACTCATATGTGGAAACTTAGCATTGTAAATTTTTTAATAAAGTCTTTTCCTCCCTGCTTTTATCAAGTAACTCTGAATTGAAGAATGAGTTCCTCTGGTGTTTATAAGCTGGCTGAGGAAGCTAGAGCTTCTGTGTCTGTTAGACTTCTAAATAGGAAATGAAGATTTCAGATAACAAATCTTTCCCTCAATGGAATCAATGGCATGCCAATTATAACACTGCAGACTAAAGTAGGTATCATGACTGATTATGATTTTGCTGGCAATAATTTAGAAAGACTGATAAATTATTTGGCACTTTTCTGATATACAGGGTAGTCGATCATATCACAGTCAGCAGCTGAAAAATATGTGGATCTCATGACATTTGTGATTGTAATCTGGCAGGAAATATATGAAAATAGTTTTAATATGGAAAACTTTTTTTCTTGAGAAGCTTAAGACAGGTCATGAAGTAGAAGACTGTAACACCAAACTACAAGTGGTAGCAAGATGAAGAAATTCAGTTTCCCAGTTAATAACAGTTAGAGGCAAAGGGTTCATATGATTCACTACATACTCTTGGCTACCAGCTGTTTCTGAGGAAAATCTGATACAGCTTTGCTATACGTAAGGTTCAGAAACAGCTCTGTAAATCTAGTTTTTGCTTTCTGTCTGAGAATATGACTGAAGCTGAGCAACAGGCAAAGTAACCAAAAAGTTATCAGGCCAGTTCACTGAGAGGATTAAAATCAGAAGACAAGTGTTTATAACAGGCAAAAGCCACTACTACAGGAACCCAGAGTGGGAACATCCCAGGCTAAACAGGTCATCTAAGTCATATGAAAGAGAAAAACAGTATACACAAAAGATTAGTCTTCATCAAGAATATGTCATCTGGGCACGTACATGGCCAGGAGCAACAACAATCACAGTTCAAAAAGGTGTCCGAAGACTGTATTCACTGAATTATGTCCTGCACAGCTCCAGTTACCACAGGACCCTGTATTTTGCATGTCTCTGGTGGAACGTCACAGCCCAACTACAATCAGGACAAATCACAACAGACAAGATAAATGCAAGAAAATAACTACTTTGCTGCAGCAGGAGGAAAAATTTCCTCCAGCACTAGCCTCCCTCTTCTGAGTTGAGGGGGGCAGACCTTAAATGCCTGCTCTGTTGATTTACAAAGTAGTACAGAAAAAAGGAAGAAGGCGAAGTTTCCCAAGAAGATGTGCAGTGCCAGGCTGCTCCATCCTGAGGAGATTTAACAGCGCTGTGGAATCTGCATGGCCATGGCTCAGTCGACCATTTAAACATACACTCAAGCCCATACCTACTTAGCGATACACTTAAGTATGTGCATTACTGAATAATGATAGATGGCTGAATCAGGGCCTGAGGGAGCCAATAATGCTCTGAATTCATCATGCTGTGGGGGCCGCCCTGCAGCGTGGAACCAAGTGACGGAATTAAAAATGGGAGAGAAGTACAAATGGGCTCAGTTAATAAGCTTAACGGCTTCATCCAAGGTGTAGGTCTAATAACTCACATGCTAGAAATAGCAGATAAGATTACACAGTCCTTTGGCCTTAGCAACATATTTCCATAGGTCCTACTGCCGACACGTCATCACTAATCTTGTTTTCCATTTCTAGAGAGTATTTTATAAATAACCATGTTGATACTACAGCCAGCACAGTGACACAGCATTGAGCCGTTATTTTTAGTTAAGTGCTGAGCTGAATATTCTCTCAAAACAGAACAAAATAAATCCCACAGCCAGTCTTATAAGGCTTCTTGTTAATATCTAGTGAGCCAACAGCTTACTTCCTCATTTATCCTTGCTTTTATTGATGACAATATTTAAATTTATGATGAATAAATGTGCCATCACTAAAATACCCCCTTTATGAAAACAGAAATGTATGATAAGAGTTAGCAGAAACCAGAACTGGATTCTTCTATTCACTGCCGTACACATATCTTCACAGACTAGGCAGTGCCATCCCAAAAAACAGCACTGAGCAATGTGAGAATGATTTGCTACAATTTGTTCAGATTAATATAAACAATTTTCTAATCTTACACTAGCAGCATAACTGCTTCTCTAGGCTGGCTCAATGAAAATAAGGTTCTGCACTAGACTAGTTGAATACTTTTATTTAGCTGAAAAATTTAAGAAGCCTAACTCTATATTAAAATAATGAAGAGTCTGAAGGAATACTGCTGAATCAGAAAACAGAACAAAACAAGAAAAAGCAATAAATAAAAAGCCTGAGGTCACTGCATCTTTAATTCTTAGTATTACACATTGTAACAGCCTGGTGCTGAGCACAGTGCTATAGATCTGTCTCTACCACACCTTGACAAGATAAAGGACAATGTCTAGTAGTTATCTATTGCAAAGTATATGAGGAGATCATTTGTCACACACTGGACACAAACCAAAAAACAAATCTGCCCTTAATTTTCAGTTCACTTTGGCTAAATCCAGTTCCTAGCAGATAAGCATCGGACAAAGAAATATTAGTGTAGTTGTAATTAACTGGTAAGCTGGCTTGCAGTCATACAAAAAGCCAGAATGGAAAAAGTCTGAATGGAAAAGTCTGAATGGATGTAGGAGCTGATCTATGATGCCCCACCTTCATTAGAAGAATAGCATGTTTCAGTATGGTTGTGTACCATAGCCCTAGCCGAACTGCTAGAGCTTCGCATATCTGAAATACTGCAAGCATGCTAAGATCAGGTTACAGCCATATTTCACAACCATGATTAAAGACACTTAGCTGGAACAGTGTAGAGGCGGCTCATTTTTATAGTAATGAGGTCACAACCAGAAAACAGGGTAGAAACCTGTCACAAAGGATAGCATCTCCCACTTACTGCAGTAGAACTATAATGCACGCATATCTCAGAGCCCAGGCTCATAGATCTGTGCTGATGTGATGAGGCCTCTTGAGATCTCTGCAATGCTATGCTCTCAAAGCCAGAACCATTACACAAAACATCAAGGTGATTATCTGGTAGAGCATGCACAGAGCAAGACAGTTGCAGCAGAAGGGTCTGAAAAGAACAAGTTACTTCCCTTCCCTCAGGATTCAACAAGTGCATGCAACAATTGCCCAGCCATTCTCCTAGCCCACCAGCTCAAATGCTCTCTCCACACAAGTCTTGTGTGCAAAATTGCTTTGTGACAGTGCAACACCATAGGCCCAACATAGGACCTATCTATAGGACACATAGGTACATGGCACCTAAGCCAGAGCACATATGGGTAAAACTTGGTGTAATTTGTGAAGGCAGAACAGTCTCTCTTCCTTGAATAATGAACATCCTGGCTTCTTTTTATTCCTTCACCAGACTGCATCATATGTCACTATTTTACAAAGATAGAGATAGTAATTATAAATAAAGGAAGCATTGTTAAGCAGAAAAAAGAGATTATGAAATGAAATAAAAGATTACAAAATTTAATATGTTATATCAAACCATTTTGTCAAAGCCTCAATGGCATACAATGCCAATAACATACCAATAATAAAGAATTAAGTAGGGTACTATTATTTACAAAGAAAAAAACAGAAGACAACTTCCTTCATATGTTTACCTAATGACATCTTATAAATGTAAAGGTTATTCCACAGAGGCTGTCAGTTACAAAATTCATACAACTCACGCTTAGACAACTAAAGTCACTGATAGTATCTCTTGTAGAGACAAACTCTACTAATATATGTACCCAGCATTTCCATATGTTATTACTTGCAAAAAGAAATTGCCTCGTACAGTGAAGCTGTACTAATCTCAGTTTTTTGCTAGCTGTATAGAAACTCATGACCTGTTTTTAAAGTGTGCTTGTTAAGACTGGACAGAAATTAGGTCATTGGGTACAGGGATGAGATACGAACATCGGCTCTAAAGAGCCTAAATATTTCAAAACTGGCAGCTAAGCCTGCTGAACACACATGAGTCTGCGCACACAGTAATGCTTTTTTTCCAAAACACATTGCATACTTTGCTATTAAATTTTACTTACCAAAGACATAGACCTGTCAGGCGGTCCACAGTTTACGTGCATGCTCACTGGAGTGCTGGCCCGGCTGCCAATACTAGTTGTATCCTTGGGTTCTTGATGTTCTGGGACAGGCTCATACAAGCTGTCCATTGAACCCTCCTAAAACAGATTGAAACAGACTTTCAAAGATGAACACTTGTCAACCCACTTTAAAAAAAAAAAAAAGGGGCAATCATCTTGTATGATTTACAAAACAGAAACACTGATTTTCCTCCATTATCTTTTGAAATCTTTCATTTCCTCTGTCTCTAAAAAGCATATAACAATTGATTATAGCAAGCACCAGAACGCTGGAGTTCACGGTATCACAACATAGATTCCACAGATCAGCAGGAGTAAAGCTGAGGGTACAGCAAAAATGAGCATTATATGCTCAGGAGGATTTAAATCAGATGTGTATCTCCTCCTGAATACTATGTGAAAATTTCTATGAAAACAATAACCTATGAAAATATCTATAAAAACTATAAAAATATTTTATAGTTAATACTTGTTATTTATGGGAAAATGTTAATTTTATGCAGAAAGCTAACCCTATTCTATAGAAGTTAACAGAAATAATGCTGCCAGCTCCCAGAACATGAGCCATGACTTAGGCCCCCAAAGTCATGCCGATGGCTAGAAATGAATTAAAAATAAATTCCATTTGCATTTGAATGTTTGAACTTTATGTTACAACATACATGTAAGAGTTCTTTTTCTCCAGCCAACAAGAATACAAACATTTTAACAGAAAACAAGATTTTCACATTTATCCCACAACTCCAGGAGCCAAATACTTCATATACATACCACCATTCCACAACTCAAGACTTAAATGAAAGCAGATGGGAAAACCAAGAACATTAAATAATAATCCTAGATTTTAGATGCTGCCACTTTGATCTATATTTAATATTTTCCCAGTGCATTTTGATTGCTGATTTTAACTGCAATAATAAAGGAATAAATCAATTTTTTGTCAATATGACTTACAGCTGAACAACACAATTGAAATCAACGTGGTATATTATTATATAGAAACATTTATTCCTCTAGTACAGGTGCATATTTGAAGCTATACTGCTAATATGTAATGTTTTACAGGCAATACTATTGACTGGTGAAACAGCAGTTCAAACACAACTTATTCTTGCAACCACAATGTTTATCTATGGAACTTTATTTGCTACTCCAGTCTTGATGAGCCAAGATTAATAAGATTAATGCTGTGGGAGAAGTACTACAGGTTGAATCTCTTGAAAATATTTCAGTCTTATACCAGAATTTACCCTAGTTGCTAATGAGTTAATGCTTCCTGGTAGAGTGGCACAGGCGTTGTGAAGCACACTACTCACGGCTGGTGCACCTAACAGCCAGCTGAGCCTGGGTTTTGACAGCAACTACGTTTATTTCTGCTTGGACCTGGCCAAATATTACAAGGGTTTTGTCTCTCTCACACTTGCATTTTCTAAATAAGAGGGCCCACTAAAAAGAATTGTTTAACCACTGGTTAGCAAGGTTTTAAAAGTCCCCTTTAGAAGGAAAGTTGAATATTCACGTTAAGGAAATATGATACTGGCATGGACGGCAATCAGTGATGCTCAGATTAAATATCTTTAAGATATTCTCATATTCAAAATAGACATTTTTCCTCTGTAAACTAGGCATTCAATAGAGCCTGAACAGTTCAGATCAAAGTGGCTGGTATACCACCAGATCTACAGGCTTTCCAGGACTACGTTGCAGAAAACGCTGTGTCTCAATATGCAATGACCTTTCTTATCTCAGTCCTGCTAATAAGCATTCACACATTACCTACCAAAAAGGTGCGTGTATATATTTTTTTATAATCTTCAGCAAGAGGACAGGCAGGAGAAACTCTGCAAAGACTCCTTCATTAGTGATATTTTTTACTGTAACTATGCTGCTATGTAGCAATGATGGGGCAGGCTCCAGGTCTGAGGTTCTGGAGTGAGCATTTCTAGACAAAAATGATGAGTTTAAGACCTTGTTGCACACTTCCAGGATTCGCAATGTAAAATGTAATCACATACTTCTCCCTCAACAGAGCATAATACAGGAGCTTGCTGAAAAGAGTACTAGATTAAGAGATGGAAGNAAAGAGGAAGAGGAAAGGAGGTGGGAGTAAGAAGAGAGAGGGAGGGGGAGAGAAGAGAGAGGAGTGGGCATAAAGAGGGGATGTGAGAAAGTGCTTGAGGAGGGGCGAGAGCATGCAAGGAAGATCAAACAGGAAAGAGAAAGTTTGTGCAATAAAGATGGAGTGTGAGGACAACAGAAAGGGCAGGTGCACACAGAGAAGTAGAGTGTGCAGAAAAGAGCAAGTGCATGTGAGAAAATGAGTGCTTGAGAAATGTGAAGGTCATGAAAAAGAGTGAGGGCATGAGAATGTGTGAGGAGTGGACCACAGGAGAAAGCACAAGTGAACATAAGGAATAACGCAAGGGAATGTTAGTTCTCAAGAAAGCAAGCACATGCAAGAGGGTGAAGAAGAGGAGGAAGAAGAGAGAAATAAAATGAGTGAGAAGAAGAGAGGGAAAAAGTGAGAAAGATGTAAGCAGTGAGTGGCAATTGCTTATGAAAATGCAAGAGGAAGAGACGGAATGAGAGAGAAAGCTTGCATTGGCACAAGAAAAGGTGTGATTGCATGAGAAAATGTGAGTGTGAGAGAGTAAGTACATGAGAAATAGCAAGTACATGTGAGAAAGAGTGAGAGCATGAGAAAGTGAGGGTGCAAAAAAAAGAGCAAGGACATGAAAAGGAGCAAGAAAGGAGAGCACTCAAGAAAGAACACATAAGCATGGACAAGAAAGCAAGCAAAAGAGAAAGCATGTGAGAAAGTGAGTGTGTGCATGCAAGAGAAAGCACACAAGAAACAGTGTGTGGGGAAGAGCAAGATGGCACAGGAAAGAGATGGCATGAGAAAGAAAGTAAGCACAAGGTTGCAGGAAATAAAAGTGAGGGTGTGACAAAGAGATTGGGCATCAGAAAGAGCAAAGGCATGAGAAAAGGAGTGGGCTTGGCAAAGAGCATGCCAAATTCCAGGAAAGTGAGTGGGGAAGAAAGGAAGAGAATGAGAATGAGTGAAAAAGAACAAGAGAGAGGGAGAAGGTGTGAGAGAAAGGGAGAGACCAGCACGGGAGGACAGGCATGTAGGGGCATAAAAGAGAAAGGCTGAGAGAAAGGGTGCGAGGTCACAAGAATGGGGGTTGTTGGAAAGGGTGTGAGGGTGTGAGGAGAGGTTTAAGAGCACAAGAAAGGGACTGAGATTGTGAGAAAGGGAGTGAGCACATGAAAGGGCATTGTCATGTGTGGGAGAGCACAATGAAGGGAAAGTGAGTGAGTGAGAGCTAGATGGTGGGGGAGCCAGGCAAAGAGAGAAAGGGCCTCCAAGAAAGAGCTCTCAAGGAAGAGAGAGAGCAAACTCACACAAGAAAAGGCAGGCACAAGAAAGGATGGGTGTGAGGGCACAAGACAGAGTGCAAGAGTCCAAAAGCATGCATGAGAGAGGGAGAGAGAGTATGAGAGAGATGAGGGCGGAGAAACAAAGAAAGGGACAGAGAGGAGAGAATATACAAGAGAAGCATCAAGACAGAGGAAGAGAGACAAGGGGATGGGAAACAAGGGGAAAAGAATGAAAGTAAAAGTGTGAGTGGAGACAGAGAAAAAAGGGAAGAGAGAGGAGGAGAGAGAAAGAGGGGGAGAAGGAAGAGGGGTGTGCACAAGAATGAGAGTGCGGGAGAGGAAGCGCCCATGAGCAAGTGGGTGCAAGGACATGAGAGGGTGAGGATGAGGTTGTGAGGCAGGGCACTGCAGCGCAAGATAGGGCGCAAGAGTGCAAGAAAGAAAGGATGGGTGTGAGAAAGGGAGCAGGTGCAAGAGAGGTGATTACAGAGTGCAAGAGAAAGCAGGTGCGTGCAAAGGAGAGAGCAGGAGAGAGAAATGCGGGGTGGGTTGGGGAGAGACACTATGCCAGGAGGAGGGGCAGAGGCCAAGCAAGAATAGGAGAGATGACAGGGGAGGCGGCACAAGAGTGAAAGCACGTGTGAGAAAGCTAGTGTGAGGTTGCAAGAAAGTGTGGAATGTTGCAAGAAATAGTGGAGTCAAGAGAATGGGCATTAGGGCATAAGAAAAAAAGCATGCATGAGAAAAAGCAAGCACACGAGAAAGAGTGCACATGATGAAGGGAAAGAGAGAAAAGGAGATGGAGAAGAGAGGGAGCACGCAAGAACATGTGAGCATGTGCAAGAAAGGAAGCACAAGTGTGTGTGTGAGACTGTGAGCGTGCAAGAATGGGAAAGAAGGAGTGAGCAAGGAACAGAGCATGAGTGCACGAGCAAGAATGAGGTGGCAAGAGAAAAAGAGATGGTGCAAGAAAAAGTGTGCATGAGAAAGCAAGCATATGGTTGTGAGGAAGACTGAACATGAGATTGCAAGAAAAGGGTGTGAGGTTGTAAGAAAGGACACAAGGCTGCAAAAGAAGGCTTCATGTCATGAGAAAGGGCATGAGGTTGTGAAAAATGGTGTGAGAAAAAGAGTAAGTGCAAGACTGTGTGAGAGAGAGAAAGAAGGGGAGAGGGAAAGGGAAAGTGGGGACAAAGAGAAAGAGACGGGCAGAGGAGGGGAGAGAGAGCATGAGAAGAGAGTGTGAGGGAAAGAGACATGGCAGGAGAAGGAGAAAGCACATGCAGTAAAGTGAGGATGTGACGGCGAGAATAAGGTGCAAGAAAGGGTGCATGGTCGTGAGAAAGGGTAAGGGTCATGAGAAAGGTGCAAGGGGCACAACACAGCAATGGTGAGAGAAAGGGAGCAGGCATTAGAAGGGTTGTGACTGTGTGTGAGAAAGAGCCAGCATGGGAGAACGAGCAAGTTCATGTAAGAGAGAGTGAGAGAGTGGGTAAGAGAGCGAGCGAGCATGGGAGCATGCGAGGAAGAGACAGCGTGTGGGGGAAAGCCTGTCTGAGGGTGTGAGAAATGCTGGGCGTGGAAAGGGTGTGGGCACGAGAAGGCACAAGCATGTGTACAAAAAAGTGTATGAGAAAGACAATGCTATGTCTATAAACTTCCGTTACACATAGAAAAGACTAAGTCTTGTTTAAAAGCTATCAATAAGAAAAACCTCCAGAAAATCTACCCCTTTTAAGTCCTAATTCATGCATCACTTCCCTACCCACTTCCTAAACCTACATTTTCACTACTGTTTCACCCTTAAGTCACACACAAAACAGAAGTTGTTTGGTCATATTGGGAATTCTTTGGATACACGGATATGTGGAGACATGAGTTTCTTTATCTGGCAAAACAGGGTAAATATTTACTTATTCTGAAAACGGGAAATAGAGTACTGGTGCACAAAGGATATCGTTAACCTGTTGGGGTTTGCTAGGGCACAAAGATCTTTCACAAACCAGTTTCTAGGCCTGCCTCTTGCCCCCAACATCAATGACAGAAAATTCTTTGTAGGTCTGAGTTGGTGTAGACTTAGCATTTATTCAACTCATTTAGTTCTGAGCACATCAAACAGCACAGGGCAATACAAGAGATAGCAGAAGAGAACATTACAGTATGAAACAGTACTTTTCCTTTCTCCTACATGGGATGAGAAAGCATTTTAAAGCCCTTTGCCTCAGGAGTTTTATGGGAGAAAGGATCCTAATTCAGATCTAGAAGAAAATAATTGTCTGCAGTTCTTTACTTTGCATGTCATGATTATCATGGCATGCAGAGACTACATGGATCATAAGGTGCAGAGAGGCCCATTTTGCAATGCAGTCAGGTCATTCTCCAACTTAGTGTTTAATTGTGAGTTCCTGTGTATCATGAGGTGACAGCAATCCAGCTAAGAAGAACAGGAAGTATGTGAAGATGACTACATGGGAAGCACTATGGAGCCCAAACACTCAGATCTCTTCTACTCACACCACACTTCAGAGGATGTTCCTTCCATATTCAGGTAATCTTTCTTTGTTAAAACACATTTTTTAGTCAATTCTATTTCTAAGTAGCATCATGTCCCAACAGCCATAGCAGCATTAACATCTTTCTATTTATTCTATGGTTTCTTTAATGTAAGGAGACTCCACCGAATTAATAATATATCTATTGTACCACTTTTATTGCTGCTTATTTTGTCTGTATTTTTTCACAGAAGAAATATTAGTTTAGTGCCAACATCTGTTTTAGTTTAAAACATTAGATGTAATATATTTTACATCGCACTGTCAGCATATCTTTAAACCAACTATCAAAATAAACCACAACTAGTTCTATGCTACTGAAACCCCCTAAGATGATTACACTTTCACTCAGTACTTAACTTTACATTTTACTAGTAAAACTGGTAGTTAGAAAGCTACCATACGGAAGAGAAATAGACAAATGCAAGGGATCTTATTTGGCTTAAACCCTAAGATGGGTGCTCAGCTTGAATAACTGATCTGAGCATCCATGTGATTAGCAGTGTTGCATCCTTTCCCTAGCTCCCCTCTCTTACAGGTTTCTGATATATAAGATGTTGGTACCCCTTAAGCATTTGCAATTCTTCCCTGTCTTCATCAGTTCCATTGCTAATGCTACTGTTCACTGCCAAAGCGTTGGAAATAGCCTTTAAGTACTGCCTTGTGTAAGGAGGTTTTTCATGTCCCTCATATACAATTTCTTATGCAAACTTTACTGAAATTCAGTTGTTCTTTGAACCAGAAATACATCTGGTCGTGTTTCTCTTAGCAAATGAAATTACGGACAAGAACGATCCAGGGCACTGTAACATGATCATCTGCACCGGTGTCCCCTGCCAAAACAGTCCTTGGCTCACACTTGTCTTATGGCAACTAAAAGGCATCCAAATGACTCTTCAGCACAGTTCTTAAAACATTATCAAGATGATACTCAACAGGCAGGTTGCATGCAGCCACCTTGTTTTGGAGGGGTTGCTAGAAAAGACCTAGGTTATTGCTCCCCAAGGAGCCTCAATTTCTGGACACATTCCTGGACATGTGTACTTCATTAACAGAGTTGCAGCTTCTGTTTTTCTTGTGGGTCCAAAGATAGAGAAATAACTAAAAGCCTGTAATTTGGGCTAAGAGCACACCCATGTTCAAACAAGGCCCCTTCAAAGCAGAGCGTTCAGCTGCTTCCAGGAAGAATGCTACCAAATCAGTAATAAACGCATACTCTCAGAAAAAAAAGAACCATCCAGAACAGGATTAATTGGTAGTGTTCCAGGTGAACTGGTGCTAACCACAGTTTGTATAGCCTGCAGATTGGAGACTTGATTCAGGAAAATAAAATAGGAAAAATTTCTACCTTAATTAAAGGACTAGATGTTTTAATAATACCTTCTATTTCTCAGATTGGTAGGATGCTGCCATTTAGTAGGCAGGTTATCAAAATAGATGGTTTGGAGACATAACTTCTTGCAATTGATATAGAAACAGTGCTTGATTTGGTCACCTCTCTCTGTATTGCCCAGAAAGAAACAGTATTGTTCTGATTTAATAATCTGACATGCTAAGCACCATAGGATGGAAAAAACACTGGAAATTTGGAGTATAAGGCTGACATTTTAACATGGTATATCTACCAAAGCTGAGACATTTATGCTTTAGACGATTCTGTAAATGGAAAAGGGACACAAGGGTTTGAAGGAAAATCTATCTGCAAATTTCTTGAGATCAAGGCAAAGAATCCAATTCAAAATTAATCTCAACCGAGAAGCTAAACCATTCTGAAGTTAACTCAGGACACAAAGGGGAGCTGGGGAAACACCCCATGCTGGAGCACTCATAGCAGATCATAAGCGTCCCAAGCAGCAACAACCGGCAATAATTCCTATCTGCCTCCCTGGAAAGCATAGAGTGCTGTCCAGGCTGCTACAGACCTTACAACCACCTGATGACTCTTGAGTATCTTTAGCCTCCTTGTCACTGCTTGCTGGACTGGCCCTTAACAGTGGATTTCTCACACTAAAAGTCTGTCTTAGTGTTATGGACAGTTAGTTCCAAAAGCGAACCCACAAAAAGTCAAATCTGACAGCATAAACTGATGCTCTTTTAACTACCACCTGTTCCTTTGCCTTGGAAGTCTGGTTCTACACTGTTTTTAAACAGAATATTCTTGGCATTCCCTAAGATTATAGCTTACTTCATCCACTATGCTCACTAGAGCATAGAAATAGAAAACTATTGTCTGACCTATAAACCAATGTATTTTAAAAATATACTCTTGTGTACACACACACACTTACACGCAAACACACACTCCTTGCAGTCAGTCTTGTCAGTCTTTGTGAGGAAAATAATTCCATGAAAATACCATTTTTGGAAAGCTCTTTTTGTTCTGTTTGCCAGTAGTCTAAGATTCTCTTCTATGGTTTCAATACTTACTCCAGGTCTTCGCTTGATATAAATCAGAAATGATTTCAATTAATCAGTGTCCACTTACATCTGCAAAGGTACTGGGTCCTCTAGTGCTTTTTAAAGATGTCTTTAAAGCCTAATTACTTTATTACTGTGCATTATTTTTGACTTGCCTGTCTTGAAGAGAAAAATACCCTCATATCTTGTTTGCTAGTCCAACCACTGTGTTGCCAGCTTTTTCACAGCTGCAGACTGACATAGTAAAAGAAGTTAGTGTATATACTTCGATTACTAGCTCATTTCCAAGCTAGACAACCTGATTACAGAAAGCAATTGCACTGTGTCATGTACAGGGAGGAGTACATAGGGCTCTAAGTTTTATGAGATACAGACCCATGCTAGTGACTTCTGAATTATCTTTAGATATTGGTAATTTGTGAGATGTTTTGCCAGCTGCTCAAAAGATTACCACAGCAGACAGAATGGCTCCCACGGAAAGCTTGTAAAGAATGGAGGTTATCTTCTTAGCAGCAGTCTTTAAACAGAACTAATTATTTCATTACAGAAACTACCATGGCACTAGCTTTCACTTGTCTGAACTGTCCATAATTACCGCAACCCTTATGTCTCTCACAGAAACTCTAGTTGCTGCACACCCACTATTACAGAGAAACTGCAAATGAACCTGCTTTCGCCCACGTGATCTATCCCCCATTTTGTCTAAAAGCTGATTTCTCAACTGATAAAATGCTCAACACCATCTTAAAAAGTGAAATGCATAGAAAAGAAGAAGCTGACCCAATGGAACAACAAAAAATTAATGGAACAGTTCTGTCCCAAAAACCTGCAGAAATTAGTATTTTCAAGCTGTTGCAGATTGTACCACAATGCCATTGTTAACTCTGAACAAATTCACAGGTATTCACATTAAACTGTGATCAAAATTGTCACAGAATTCCCATGGAATTATTTTTTATGAGGGGATTCTTGCCACAGAATCCTAATATATAACTGCATTTTACTTTAAGTATTCCAAAACAGCGTTTAATCCCTATGATCTGGAGAGCACCAATACTCTGTGTTAAGATAGCATTAGCAACCAGCAACAGTTTACACAAAGCAGCTCCCCATTTGAACTTGTACCAGTGCAATTTCAGTATTGATTTTTATTTTCTTTCTAAACTTGGGGAAGACATACAAAACATCTGGACAAAAGATAAAAAAATGGGCAAACGTATTTCCTCTGCTGTGTAAATACTGCAAATATACTCATCTAATTACCACTACTGAGCATTGGTATCAGCAGATGGTTAAGCTTTGAAAACAGAAACAGTTTCTATGGATTTCCTATCCTGATTTACCTGTTCATTCTGACCAGTTGTCTTGGGGCAAGGAAGGAGAGAAAAAAAAAAAAAGGTGAACAACAAAACAAAGAAAACCAGGAGAGGGTCTTAGATCAACTGCTCTGTCCTTGATTAAATATCACCATATGACTGGATTAGCCCAGATGACTATGTATTCATGCTTGGCTAATAGAAAACTAGTGCTTTAAAAGTTCTAGCAGTTTCCCCAGACAACTATAAAAGGAAATTAGACACTACTATATTAAACAAAATAGCTTAAAGCAAATTATAGCATACATATATTTAGTAATTTTAAGACACATACGAGATGTTTTACTGTGCTGGGGTGAAATCTTGCATGTTTAAATCTGCAGATTTTTGCAATAGTCACAGCATACAGCAAATTTGTTACATGCTTTTAACTTCATCTTTTTACTGAATTGTGTTTTGTTATGTATAATTTCTCATACATTTCTCATGTATAATTTCTCAACTCTTTCTTCTATGCTAGAGAGACTCACTGTCATTACACAATTCTTGCACAATTGATGATATAACACCTTGAATTTTTTTCCTTCCAAACACACCCACCAGTTCAGTTTATCAACTCAGCAACCCAGTAAAGAAAAACACGTGTGTGTACACTTACCAGAGAAAAACAGAAAAGATTCATGTTGCTATTGAGATCCACTCCAGCACCTCAAAATTCTGCTCCAAAGAACTCCCGCTGCACAATGCAGCTCCTCCTTGCTCTCCCAGCTGTTTGTACATTTCTCCCTGGAGATTACTGCAAGATAAAATCCCTGCAATAATCCACTGGATTCAAAGCCCATTATCAAATGAGACAAGCTTTCCCAGGATAGTATAAACTGTTTTCTGAATTAATGAACAATGTTTACCAACAAAACAAAAGCATGGTCTGAATGATCATGATGGACTTAGGATATGCTCTCTTGCAGGCTGTTGTTTCCATTTAGTTTATCATCTAATAGAAATAAAATCATTTATGTCCAAGGCCACTAGAACATACAGCTTACTCCAAAGCAAATCTTCTCATCTTGCTCATATTTTCCAAAGACACAGAAATTCTTGGAAAATGCTACATTTCTATACAGTTTAATTAATTTACAAAATACATTAACTATTGTTGACTGCATTTTGAATGGAAGCATCTTACTTAAGTACCTTGAAAAAGAAACCTAAGTGCCATGATCAAATTATAAAGAAAAATAAATCACATTCTGTTTGGGGCTGTACGTTAATGAATAATTACTAAACCAGTGCCTGACATGTTGACTGCTTGATGATGCAGATTAAGACTAAACCAAATTTGCTATTAGAAAATACGGCAGATCTTGAAATTAAAAAGTTGGGAGTATGCAAAGCTGATTCATGGTTATAATGAAAGGTATTTTAGTATATACAGGTAGGCAGATGAAGGATAAGCAATTGGAAAGAAAAATAGTAGCCTGTGGGACTAACTGGTATAAACAACAAAATTTCATCAACCCAAGGAATTCCCATGCATTCATCTGTTATGGAGTAGAACTACAGTCTGAGGAAGAAATAATGACATAGAAACTGTGAGTCTCAAATTGCTGCTGATTATGAAACACCTAAAATTAGACTGTTTTTGAAATAATGTTTCCTTCCAACCCACCAGTTAATTTCACACAATTCTTATGTGAACACTATGATATCTGGTTACATGAATAAGCAGTAGCCGGCACCAAAGAGGCAAGATAAAATTCCCCCAAAATGGAGAGAGACTCTCATTTTGTGACTGAGATCTCAATTTCCTTTTTCTGGGCAGAGAGATTCATATTTGTAAATGTCAAGTATCTCTTTCATTGCTCATACTTCTGACTACTTCAGTTTGTTCAAGTGAATTCAAAACCTCCAATTTTGGCAGGATAACTACATTTTAACATAACTTATTTTCTACCCCAAACAAAACCCAAACAAGGCTCACATAAACGCACTCAGACAAACACCAGAGGACAGATATGATTCACGACTTAAAAAAGAGAAGATCTTCAGTTTGTGTTTTGCCTGTTTACTGTGATGTATACAAAAGTCTTGAAGGCTTTTCCCGGGCTTCCTTCTCAGTCATAAGTTCGTGTTGGTTTCACATGTTAGAAAAAAAAAGGGGGTGGCTATGAAGAGCTTCATGAAAATTGTTATAGATAAACTAATTACACCGGAGGCTTCTCATTTACTCCTACACTTAAGGAACACTAGCAGATTTTGTCAGCTACTACCTTGTGACACTTTCCTAACATGATTATGCACAAATACACATTTGAGAGGCCCCACTTACCGCAGATGGGCTAGCATTTGGTTTGTGGCTCACTTGGTAGTTTCTTCTTGAGGGAGCAAGTTTTGATCCTTCCTGTGCCTCGGGTTCTCCAGCTGGAAAAACTGAAATAACAGCACAAACCTCATATGCATAGTAGTATGAAAGTAATGATGAAAATCACCCTGGCACGGCTATGGAGAATTACTTTTTTTTTTTTTTTAACGCATATTTATAGCAATAGCTATCTGAAAAACTCTAAGAAGACTGGAGACCTAGTGAGATGACAAGATATACTAAGGAATCAAGACCTAAGTAACTCAGGGGGATGTGCTTTGCATTCAGACTGGTTTAATCTCTGGATTTTGGGCTGCGATTTTTGACTTTTTTTTTGTTGTATGCATATTTGATCTCAGACCCTCAGGAGGAAGTTTATTAATTTTATACCAGAGATCCTCAAGGTAAGAGTAGCTAAGGAAGCACAAATCTTATACTGAGTTATTCACTTTACATTTTGCTTATATGTGCAGACACACAGAAAAGAGAATAGTTGAAGAAGGAAAAACAGATTAAAAGATAAAAAGCAGTCTGTATCCATGCTTACAGACATACACATATATGGCAAGCAAATATATAGTAAGGCCAAAATGCAGAGCTGTACAAAGCAACCTTTTATGAAGAGAGATGAATGCTCATCTGGTAACATTCTCAGGCATTGGGCCAACTCTTGTTTCAGTTGTTCTTGCTTTACCATTGGGACAGATGCAATTCATCACATCAAGCTTGAAATCTTGTGAGCTAGGCACTAGTCCACTGCAGTAAAATGTGAAAAAACAGAGGCAGGCTTTTCTCAAATTCAGAGCCGGAGACTGAAACCGGGAATCATACAGGTTTAGACCCAGTGAACATGCCTCTTGAGTGCATGCTCCAAACGGCTTGTCTTCCTTCATTCTCCAAAAGGCAGACCTCCAGCATTCAATTGCTCTCTTTTCATATCCTGGTGCATTAGTTCTTCAGTTTCCAGCTGTATCAGCTGTCTGTATATATCTATACCGAAGGCATTACAGCATTGAGTGGAAGTTATTCAAGACAGATGTAAAATATTCAGTTCAAATATCCTGCTATTCAGTTCAAATATCCTGCTTGAGAAGCAAAGAAAGTTAACCCGCTCTGACTTCCATTCTTCTAGGGTAATAGCTTTACAAGTAATAGCCTTCAGTAAGTGGGATCCCGAAGCACAGCTACAGATATTCTAGATGCAAGCCACTAAGACAATAAGACTAAAGACTGCAAATTTGTTCTTACAAGTTTTTAAGTACTTACAGTATTAAGACTCCTCTTACGAAAAGTTAACATTTTGGACCTCTACTAAATCACTGATATAGCCATCTGTAAGGGTCAAGTTGATACTTGTAAACTACAGATGACATTACCCATCAGGTTCCAGTCCCAGGTTAATGGATAAATTACCAACTGTGAGGAACCACCTACTCTAATAATTAAAATAAGATGCAATAGCTTATAATTGGTTGGTCAGGACGAATAACACAAATAAAATACTCAGCAAGAGTTCTTGATGACGCTTGATATCATAGCTGTCTGTGTAAAGAATTTGACCTTTAAAAAGAAAAAAAATCCAGTAACTAAAAAGAACAAATTTGAAGGTAAAGTCAGTGTTATGACATCTACGTACATTTTATCTGGCATAAATACAGCACCTTGTTGCAGCAGCAACACACTAGAGCAGCAAAACCACACTGAAAGAAGGGTAGACAAATCAGTTTTACCGAATAGGAAGCACTTGAACCCTTCACTTTCTAACTTTCGTTTTGCACTACTGTTAGCATTCAATCTCTTTGTTTACTGCTACGTGGTTTCTACATACTTGGGCTTTAAATCTGTGCAAGTCGTTCAAATACAAAAGAAAAAAATGCCCACAAATTGAGGCTTTCATATATTGAGGTTTCTATTCCTGCACAATGAAAAGATTGCATAGCTGAGATCTCTAGGCATCCTTGGCCTTTTCAGGAGGTTGGATTTCAGCTGCATATTCACAGTAAGTGGCAACATATAATCTAGCCTGGCATACAGCAATCAAGGTCAAGCCATGATTCAGGTACTTATAATTCAGTCATGGCTGCAGGCTCCCAGACCTCTGCTAGCCATTCTATTGGTGCAACTTCACCTGTCACTGTGAGAACTCACTGGCCGAGCTGTGTGACTCACAGATTTCTTTGGTTTACTGGACAAATAAATATCTATATAGTAGTTAACCCAGACACATTTCAGTAAACCTGGAACTAATACTTAACCCTGTTTTCTTCCCCCTTCTTTTTTTTTCCTCCCACAGCATATCTATCCTTATCGAAAATGTGCATCTACTTATTATCATCTATTTATCATCTGAGCATCTCCATACAGATTTAAAACTAAGAGCAACAATGCTGTTGTCTGATAAGGTATGAGTGTTAAACATACAAATAATCATATGGTAAGCAGTCACGCTGCTCTATTTGCTCCACATAAGAAGCTGAATTATCACTTCATCATGAGCTCAAAGTAAATGTAGTGCATTACTACTATGCTGGTAGAGGCTATGCTGGTAGAAACTGGGAGCTTCAGAAATTATGAGTCAGGTATAGGCTTCCTCTTGGCTCTCCCATTTCTTTGGAAAGGGATTGTGTGTCTACTTTCAGCAAGTGTCTACTCAATCTACTCTGTATTCTCTAACGTATGAGGGCAACCTTGTATTTGCACAGCAGATAAAACCCCTGCAGTATTTCACCTCCTTCTGTTCACTTTCAATAAGCAGATGACAAAGCAGTTCTGTGCAGAACACTGTTCTTGTTGGCCCACTACCCATGGTGAGTGCTCTTTGACAGGCCACTATTTGATCCTAGGAAACTGCTATTACAAAACAAGTTTTAACACTTTCTGTCATGAACATCCCCTGAAGATATCCCAAATGGTAGAAAGCTCCATTTCAGACCACAAACACAACAGAAGCTCTAAGAGCTACTAACATTTGATATTCAAGAATGAAATGTTCCAATCATTGGTTCTAAATTACATCTTCTTAATAGTTTGGAAAGGACCCATGAAGTACTAACTAAAAATCTGATTATTTAAACGTTATTGATTTTTTTGTCTTTTAGAATCTCCTTCAGTTTAGAGACAGCTTCTTCATTTCCTCCTTTTATATTCAGCAAGTAATTAAAATTGGTAAGGACTTACATTTTTTCAGAGCAGTTATACTTTAATCAAAGGAAAAACTGCATCTCTGTTCTAGAAAGAAAGTGTGTATTTCCTAAATGGGAGGGCCAAATCCTCTGCTCTATAATTTTACTGAAACTTCATGAATCAGGCCCAGACATTCTTTATAGCTATCTAGCACTATATTGCAATTTAGAGTGAAAACTGCTAACTTCTCTCGTCAGGCCAATTTATATATTACTAGACAAAACTGATGTCTACAGTGAATTATTGGTATAGGAGTCATTATCTTCCAGGAGCACCTTGAAAACGAGATGTCTAATCTCAATAATGTAAGTTTCCTGGTTAGATAAATCCCCTGTGCTTAGTAATTCTATGCATTTATAGAAGAGATGTCAACCCTCCACCTCCTTAGACCTTAAAAAACATTTTAAAGCCTCAAGGGGATTTGAATCTTCGCTAAATAGAATTGATTTCTGAGCTTACTGCTTAGTATTCTTAATCACACACTTCATGCATTTTTTGTTATGTAATGGGCTGGGAAATTCAAAGAACCAGACTGTTTTGCAAACATTTGGCTTCCCATCACCCCACTCCCCTTTTATTTTTGATGTTTTTGTTAGTGGTGGTGGTGCTGGTTTTTTTGTTTTATTTTGTTTTTTATACCAAGATGACAATCTTATTAAGCTCACCCTGCCTACAACAGCTCCTAACAATCAACGTTGCTCTCTGAGTGTGTAGCCTCCCAGACCGTGTATGGGCATTTAGGAACAGAACTTTGAAAGGCCAGCAGAGGTTTTCCAATCCACTCTGCAAGAAAGATTGCCTCACCACTTTTGCCTATGAGAATTCAGGTTAAGGACTTTAGTCATCTGTTTCTTCCTTGACAGACTGATCCAGAGCTAAATGAAGCCAGAAGGAATCCATCTATTGATATGAGCACTTCTGGCAATTTTATACAGAGTTCCTCTACTAATTATGAGGTACACGCTAAGTTAGGTACAACCTGAGGACAGTCTTTCTAACCTAACTTGCACCCACTCCCTGCAGCCATAGTCACCCACTCCTGCTCCACTCCTGCCTTACCTCCAGGAGATACCCACAGACCGCTGTTGACAGCCCCAAGCTCCAAGTGAAACAAAAAAGATCCAGCTGGCTCACGCTGCACCTGGCTGAGTAGCCTCTGAGCAGAACATACTCTTTTGTCCATACCACCACTTAATCTGCAGTTTTCTGGCCTGGAGCTGGTTAGTAGCCAGCCAATGCAGACTGGCATCTGCCTGTATCTGTAGACACAACACCAGATTAAAAATCTCCTTCTGTTCTTCAGGGGTCTACACTGAGACTCTTTGGTCCTGTCTCTGCTCTCACCCTCATACAAATCAGGAGGAATTCACTGGAAACCAGTGGAAACCACTGTAGCATCTACAAGAGAAAAACTAAAGGCTAAAAATTTTATTGGTGAGTTTCTACCACACATTTTAAGTTTCAGGTTTGCATGAGTCTCGCCTTTTTGAAAATCAAAATTAGACTCAGAAATTCCTCATTCAGTTCTCAAATACCTCATGGCTCCTTAGCTGACTGAGAGATGTATCTGCTGGCTGTAGCCTGTTCTCTTACAAATCATTCCAAACAAATTCTGCTGTACAAGCATCACATATTGCTCACACTAAGTTTGGCTCAATAGTTTTTTAAAACCATTCTCCTGATAAAAAAAATTCTTGTTATGCAATCAGAGAAGACCAGCAATCCATACTAGTCATACATTAAAGGCTATACAGTTGTTATCGTGTCAAGCAAAGCTTTCCTCTAACATTCTGCAACTTAGGCTTTAATCTGTACTTAGTAAAATCCAGTGATAAAACCTAAAGTTCTAGACCAGTTATGAAGTGTGAGTACAAATGCATCCAGGAAGTACAAAATTTGCTCAAATCATAATGGTCTAAACACTTCAGGACTGTAAACACAGCCATGAGCTGGAATCAACCACATGAAATTGTTCATGTTGCAGCAAGGAATACATGCTGCTACACAAAGCACTTCTCCCCACCTTATCCTTTTGCATAGCATTAACAGCTACCCACTGTTTGGACCGACCCTTTATACTCTTTGGAAGTTAATCTGAGTAGATTCTTATTTGGTAGACATTAGTAGAGCTTCATGTTTTTCATCTGAGTTATGTCAGCTCATCCAATGTCACCAAACAGTTACAACTGTGCAGCTAGTTTTTATAACAGTGCTGGTTTTTAGAGGCAAGGATACATCAAATGGTGCAGTGGCAATTTGAGCTGTTTACATCCTTGTGCATGTGATTTGCAGAGCCTCCAGCTTGGAGTGTCCTCGATTTTGACTATCCATGACCCTGCTATACTGTCTTACTGCTTCTGCGTGTGTTATAGCACTTTCTTTCATTTCTACAAACATATCGTGCCATGTGAGAGACGAACTCTATTTGCCACTTAGAACCTCTTTAAGAAACAAGTGGCAGCCTTCATGCCCTATGGCAATTCACGCCTTTATGTTCCTGCAAAATATACCCTGTCTGTACCCACTACTACTGGATGAATTACTGGCATTTATTAAGATAATTGAATACGCAGAAGAGGCTGATGTTGAAGAGAAGAAGTCTGTACACTGCCATCAGGACATGTTGCAGGAACAGCACATAGGATATCAGTACGTTCTAAAATATTTGGGGAAAACAAAATTTAAATTTGATTATCACATGCCAGTAAAAAATTGCATCAGCTACACACTGTCCTCACCAGTCACATTAAAACCAGCCTTATAGAGTGGGAACTGTAGATGCCATCTGCAGCCCTAGAATAACCTTGGCGGCATACCAGCTTATATTCATGTCTGTGGAGAACAGCCTTCCTTGCTGTAGCCGAGTCCTCACAGTACCTCAGACTGCCAAATTGTCTCAGAGCTAGTAACTGGATATTATTACTCACTTAAATCCATCCTAGTTAAACAACGTGCTTAGAGCTGGCAGCTCCTGAAACTTTATTAAAGGTTGAGTAGGTAACCTTTCTCCCCCATCCCAGTTTAGCAGAACATGATTACCTCAAGCAACCCACCAAACACCTAAGATGGATAACTTGCAAACTGGAACATACATGAAAAAACAGTCTAGAAAAAGACCTGTTGAGGTAATTTCAGTGTTGTCCTGCTTTAGGTAGAACACGGTCTTTAAACAGGAGAATTAGTTATCTTCTTAACAAATTACAGATGGATTGCAAGGGGAGACTGCAGTGCACAGCAGTGTTTCTGTATTTGCATAGGAACTTCTACCTGAGTATACTAACTTTTTTAACTTATGAGAGAAAGGAACAATCAAGACAGTTCTTGAAGAAGACTGGCATCTAGAGATCTGCAAAAAAGCGTACATACAACAGATACAGATCACAGACTTGTACATCAAAGAGTGATCCAGCCCCTCTGTGACTGCCCTGCTCTTTTATCACTCAAGTTCTTCGAAGTAGGATTCAATGGAATAGACATTTTTATTCTGGACAGCCATGGAATAGCCAAGATTTTCCCTCTAACTCTATTGAATCCAGATGTGGTTCAACAACCTTTGTAAAGGTTACAACCTTTGTTGTAACCCATTGTTACGCTAACAATGCACAAAAAACCCCACTGCTGTATGCAGAAAATAATGTCCACAAATAAGCGACAAATGTCCACCAGGAATAGATTAGTGAATCACATACATACACACATTGGCTTAGTGCTACAGAAGCATTTTTACCCAATATATTCATAGTGTGTAACTAGGACTTCAAATATGGCTCTGCTAGATGTACATTCCCACCTTCATCGTAGGCACTTGCATGGTACCATTATTCCCACATCCAAAACCTAACAATCTTTAGCATAGTTATCCTTTGGGTATCCTTTTGACAAGAAAAGCGTTATTAGTCCTGTGTTATCACACAGATGAGCATATAGTGCTTATCACTAAAAGGCATAATCAGATACATGTCATCTAGCAGTCACTTACAACGGGATGCCTGAATCCAAAACACTGATTTTCAATTCTGCAGTTTAAATTGCTTCCTCACTCTTCAGGTGCTTAAAGATACTTAGAAGTGTAAAGTCTCTCTGTGAAGAAGTCCAGACAGTGTAGAAAACTTGACATTATTGAGCAGCTAGACAGCTACTCTACATTTCAGTTAAATTGGGATCTGTAATCTATGCATTCATGTTCCTATGTTAACTCAGCCATTAATCTGATTGCTTTCCTCAGAACAAACACACCCAAACATACTTTGCAAAGAATAAGGGAAAGGGAGTGGATGGGACTTCCCCCTCCTGCTGTCTCTTACCTGGCAGCCCACTGATTGCAGCCCAGCAATGACAGCATCCTTTCTCAGTAGAGGGATTAGGGTTCATATTTTCTTCACGGTTTCTGTTCCCCTCTTCTGTGTGATTTCTCCAGCCACCAGGTGACAGACTTGTCTGAACTGGGTTTCTCCTACTTCAGAATCTTAAATTATCTGTTCTACTTTATACAGACTAATTAGATCTGTTGAGCTAAAGGGTGTGTGTGTATGATCGCATGTTTGCATATGACTATCTGGCCTGGTTGATTATCTCTAACATATAACCTCTGGAGAGACAAAGGAGGGCGTACATCTTCTGCTCTCACTTCCCTCTGCTCAGTGCCTACCTCCTTACTCCAATCTCTGGGAACTTGCAAGACATAAACTGTCACGGTGAGGAAGGAGCCAATTCATAAAGACAGTGGGAAAGCCAAATGCAACGAGCTGATTACTAGTAGCTTGCTGCTGTGCATAGATAGCTGTGTGCAGCATTAACCACAGGCAAGCCAGACCATTTTGTCAACAGCACCTTGCTGTAAAAACCCAGTCAGATTGAGTGGATACGGGGAATCTTATTTAAGAGAAAACAATAGTATGTGAAAATTGAGTAGGAGAGGATAAATGTGCATGCATATGTCCCAGCCCAGAGCTGTAAACTGCTACTGCTACTAAGAGTGGTGTTATCCACAGCCATAGCTCTGCTGGGTGTCAGTTTACACTTACTTTAAGAAGACATATTATTTATCCCACATATAGCAACCAAGGCATAATACGTTATTAAGGGATTAGATAGTCAAAAAGAAAAAGCACAATATGAGTGCTGGAATTATTTTTCTGAATATTACTAATAATTTCACTCACTGTTGGAGACTGGATCCTCATCCATTCTTGTTCAAACATCTCAGTATACCCTGGCACGATGTCTGCTCATGTGATCTTACATATTCAAGAGATGTTTTCCCATCATCAAAAGGTATCCTACACTCGCATATTATCTGTTGATTTTTTTATTAATCCTAGTAGTGGAAGATAAGCTAGAGCCCAGCCTACAAAAAGCCAGTGGGAACAAAGATGAATATCACAAAAATTAGGAGATGAGAAACAGACGTGGTAGCAAACATTTGCAATGGAAGCTGAGGCAAAAAGCCCACCTAACACAGAGATTCAGGGCAGCTGTGTATGAGATTTCCAGGCTTTCACATAGAAGTCCTACTTGAATTTGACAGAGAAGTCTTATGGAAAATTTTTAAATCAACCTACCTCTTTCAGGATGAAGTGTATACTCTTGAGGCAGAGAAGCATGTATATAAATAAATAACTATACACACACACATATACATACACTGAATTATATACTCTTGATTCCATAAACTGGTTTAAAATAACATCTAGAAAACCTTGCAAGTATAAATCTGCTGCACTTCCTTATTAAAATGCATGTTATATTAATGGGTTTATTGACGAACTGAACAATAACTCTGTGGTGTCACGCGTTTTACACAAAATCGCAGTAAACTTGCCACTTGAACATTATGACTTTGGATTAGCAGAAATTCAGAAATCATTGAAAAACTCTGCAGTTGTAAAGCTCCACTAAATCTTAATGCACAACTTCAACAGAAGTGTCTAGAAAAGACACCAAAGCATGCAACTGAAAACAAACAGGGAGATAGATATAATTACAAGAGAAAATGAGAGTTTGGTTGTAATCTCTTGCATGTATCAGTATTATCAGCAGAACCTTTGGATAGGCCTGCTAAATGTTAATGAGGGTATTTCTTTTGATTTTAATAGGTTCTGAAATTAATCCTAAAGCAAATAGTTTAGTTCAGTAAGTCATGGTTTTGTAACATGAAGCATGGTGTATGAACACAAACCTAGTATGACATTAAGTATCACAAATAGTGCCTCATTATTCTTTATTTCTGATACAGCAAAAATAGCCTTTTTAGAAATATAGGCTTAGAAAAATAAATTTCTCAGCAGTCTATTTCTTGGGTCCATGCACTTAGATGTACTATGATCAATATTTCCAGGTGAAGCAATTCATTTCCTCTGTTTGGCATGTGCATAAAACTTCCAATGCAACTTTGATTTTCATTTTATTTGCAGTCTGTTATTGCTAATGAAAAAAAAAAAAAACCTCCTAGCTTTTCTAATGTATCAGCTAGATAAATTGTTAACACTTAAGAACTCCCCAGGCAGTAATGAATGACATAGTTTTCTATGTTATCCCTGATAAAGTTTAGGATATGGAAAGCACTTTAATCCTCTTTCCATACTCTCCCATCTGTGCTTTAGCGCTACCATAGTAAATTACTACATACCACTGCTTTAGATGCAATTTCATATTTTCAAAGCTGAGATAACTTTACTCTACAGTGTATTTTTTAATATTTGTAGAGAAAAAAAAAAAGTAAAATGTTTAGGGAAGTCAGGTCAGACAAAGCTGCTGAATTTAAGAGATGGATGGTAGTTTTCAGTAAAAAAGACCTTTCATAAAGGTTGCTTGGAAGACGGAGTTAAGCCAAACTAATCACTTTCTCTACAGAAACGCTGCAATGCAAAGTGTTAAGATTTAACTCAATTGTAATCTTCTGTTAATTATAAGACACTTTTTATGCAGGAATATTTGCTGACAAATATGGCTTGAGGCATTCTTTTAATTGTATCTTTAATATTCTATTGCTTATGCCTAACGTCTTTGATTCAGCTTTAATATTGCAGATTGAATTTACTTGGTGCAGTTTTGCCATTAACCTTTTCAGTCACAGTTAGGGCTCACTTCTTTCTCTGTGAGGGAAGCTTAAGTTTTGTGTTAGATTGCTCCACATTTTATCAGATGCACATTTTGCCTGTTCTGTAGTCATTATGGGTATCACAGAATCACAAGGTTGGAAAGGACCTTCAAGATCATCTAGTCCAACCGTCATCCTACCACCATTACTACCCACTAAGCTACTAAACCATATCTTGTAGCACCTTGTCCAGGC
>VXAL01018008.1:163264-279739 GCA_013399475.1 Chauna torquata | reverse complement strand
TTTTTTTTTTTTTTTTAAGGCAAATTTGTGCTTCCTCTCAAAATGTTTTCCTGGAAATACTTATTTTCTAATCAACTCTAATCATAAGTTTTTAAGGTCATTAGTCTTTTTTTTTTTTTCTTTTCCCTCTGACAAGAAAAAAAAAAAGCAATCAAAGGACACAGATGTCATTTGTTCTCAGGAGCATGTCCAATTGTACCAAAATAGTATTACCTGTAAAAGACAGTAAGCAGCATTTGAAAATATTAGTGTGACCAGCCAGGGACAGATGACATTCGGGCTCATGAAGACACAAGAGCGATGAGAAGGAGGGGATGTGTGAGTGTTTGGGTGGTGTAGAGGAAGCAGGGACAGAGTAGGATACAAGGGAGCTCCATCGTTCCTGTCCTTGAGTTCCCTTGCAGACACAAGAGACAGTCTGTTTTTCACAGCTTTGTAGAAATGTCAAAAGCATTGAGAACAGGATCCATCATTTCACCAAAGGGGACAGGGATTTGACCCTATTCACTCATGCACAGGCCCACAGAGCTGGCTGTGTACGTACGTGGTGTATGTATATTGTACTCTATTAAGAAGACTCTTTCAGAGGCTGCTAGAGGGCTTTCATAACATTATACAGTGTAATGTTCTCCGAGTGACTACCTCTGCTCTTTGGAGATGAGGTGTCAAAGGGGTAGCTAGCCCAGACAGGTCCAAGAAGCCATTAGCATCGTCATGTTGGTTAACGCTGTGCTTTCTATATAGCAGGTACAGCCAGTCTATACACTAAGTTGAATAACTGTGGTTAATCAGTGGCAGCCTTAATTAAACTTTTGCAGAGCAAATATAGTTAATCGTTCAAAACACATTTGTGAGATTCTCCAAAATGAGCAGCTTACCCTCCACCTTTGCGAAATTACTGCTAATCATTCACTAATGTCTGCATCATCCTATTTAAACCTTTCCCCTGTGGTTTTAGAATTCTTTCTGCTTACTAATCCACCACAGGGGAGTGATATGTAAACACGCAAATATATTTTTATAGGCTTTTCCTGTTTGTGATGGTAGGTTCTATCACGCCATACTTACAGCCTCACCAAGAATTATTTATAATTCATTTGCCTCACATTCAATTGAATTAATTTAAAGGTATAACTCAATTTAACAGACATGCAGCTCAGTGTACTGAGCAGTGAGACGTACTGCAGCTGTTTCAGACATGCTGCACTTCACCCCATCTTTCTGTTTTCAGGCAGCCTCCTGGCTCAGTAGTATTTGTATATATCAGACCAAGCACCACGTCAGAACAACAAGAGACCATAACAAGACAATAACAGCTCTTAAACCTCCAAGCTATGTAACTTATCTAGCTATCCAAAATTTATCTGAATTCTCCTTCTCCATGAAGAGTATGTCCTTTACTGTGCACCTCTCTATTACAAAATTCTGTTGATGTGAACTACTGCACTCTTGCTGCTAACTCTGCTGAAGTCTATTATAGACAACCCTTTCCTATGATTTATGCCTCATTATAAAAATCAAATTTCTTGGTTGTCAAAAGTAAATTGACTGCAGCAAGCTGAAGGAACAAACTCCCTCACATACAGAGTCATCACACCAGCCTAAGGGTGCAACTTCAAATGTGATAGAAGGATATCCTATAAATATAGAGCTCTCAGAAAAGAAGGAAAAACTGATCATCAGGTTGAGTAAAGAAAGTGCTAACTGTCTTTCTCCTAACCTTAACCCTAACCACCAGCATGGGCTGAGACATGGCCCACAGCCACAAGCCACAACCTAGATAAAAAACTGTTGGGAGAAATTGTTCTGTAGGATTCTGCTCTTGCCAGCCTTTTTGCAGCCCCACTACAGCTGAAGATCTAGACGTCATTGCTCTCCTAACACTAAATCTAATCTTACCTATACTTTTAATCTTAAGCCTAAAATGCATTATGCATCGAGCCATAACCTGGGCTCCCAAGCCATGGTTGAGATGAAAAAGTTATTTCAGGAGAGATCTTTCCGTAGCCTGCCCCTTCCCTTGGCAGCTCATATGCAGCATCACTCCACCCAGAGCCCCAGAATTTGTCTCTCTCCTAACCCTTTGCCTAATTATAATGCTAACTGTAATGGCCAGTGGAGGCTCAGCTTCAGCCGAGGACATACAACAATGGCCCAGAAGAAAAAGTTTTCTGGGGAGAAATGTTCTGGCAATTTACCCCTTCCTTTAGCAACCCCTTTGCAGCCCTGCTCCACTGGGGATATAGGCTTTGTTTCTCTCCTAACTCTAACCCTAATTCTAAAACAGGATGAGCTGAGCCTTAACCGAGGATGCCAGCCATGTCCCAGATGACAACAGTGTCAAGAGTAATATTTCGCAGCCTAACCCTTCCCTCAGCACTCTCTTTGCAGACACACTCCAATGAAAGCTCTTCACTTTGTCAGTCTCCTAACCCTAACCCAAAAGCCAGCTATCATTGTGGGCACACCCACCACTTCCCTTGGTAGGAGAAGTGGTTCCTTTCCAGCCACTCTGAAACAGGAGAGCAAGACTCTGCCTCTCCTGAACTAAAACTAACCCCAACTGTTTAGCTTGGCATTGGCTCAGCACTAGCCCAGGACACCCAGACATGGTACAGATTAAAGTGTAGTCAAGGTGGAAACCTTTTTGCAGCCTGTCCCATCCTCTGGTATAGCCTTTGCACATCCACTCGAACGAATGCTCTAGGTTTTGTCTCTAACGCTGTATCTTAATCTTAAAGCTAACCACAACTACAACCTTGTTGCTTGGCATTTGCTGAATCCCCCATGCATGGCTAGATAAAAAAAGTTGTCAGGAGACTAATACTCTTCCAGCCTACCACTTCCTTTAGCAGGCCCTTTGCAGTCTGACTGCAGCAGGAGCCCTAGGCTTTGTGTCTCTTGTAATGCTAACCACAACCCTAAAGGCTGGCCTTTGCTCAGCACTGACAAAGAAACCCCAGTCATGGACAGTATGAGAAAGTTTTCAGGGGAGCAAGGTTTTTGTAGCCCACCACATTCCTTGGCAGCGACTTTGCAATCCCACTAGCATTTGTCTCCCTCCCAACTCTGAACACAAGGTATTTTAACAGTTACAGCCTTGTCTTAGGGCCCCTGAGCATGGCCCAACTTAAAAAAGAAAAACAAAAAGAAGTTATATTTCTAGCCTACCACTTCCACTGGCAGATCCTTTCCAGCCCCAGCCCATCTTGAACTCCCGGCTTCGCCTCTCTCCTCACCCTAAAAATTACCCTAACAAGAATTGTTACAGAGAGCTCAGACTTGAGCCCAGCACTGTCAGGTATGGTCCAGATAATAATGTTGTCAGGTAAGTAATATTTTTGCAGCCCACCACCTCCCTTGGCAGACCCTTCCCAGCCCTAACACAACAAGAGCTCCATGCTTTCTCTCTCTCATAACCCTAATTCTAAGTATCACAGAGAGCTTGGCCTCATGTCAGGATTCCCATGCATGGCAAGTGGTCAGGGTAGTGATCTTTTCATAACCTACCTCTTTCCTTGGAAGACCCTTTGCAGCTAAAACTTAAAAGAAATCTAGACTTTGTCTCACTCCTAACTCTAAAACTATCCCCAGCGCTAAGGATGGTCTGAACCTTGACCCTTGGCTCCCAAGAGTATCCCTAATGAAAAAACATTCAGGGGAGAAATCTTTCTGTAGCCTACCACTTTTCTTGGCAGAGTCTTACCACTCCCAGCCCTACAGGAGCTCTAGCCTTTCTCCCTCTCCTAACCGTCACCCCATCTATCCTCAGCCCTATGCCTTGACCTTGGCTGAGCCTCAGGTGAGGACCTCCAGGCATGGCCTAGATTTATCTTTTTGTAGCCTGCTACTACTTTGGCAGCTGCTTTGCAGCCCCACTCCAAAAGTAGCTCTAACCTTTGACTTTCTCCTAACCCTAACACTCCCTGTCATAGAGGGTTCAGCCTCAGATTAGGACTCCCAGGCACCATCCATATGAAAGTGTAGTCGGGTGTGTTGGGTTTACATGGTAAGTGCTTGGTAGCAGGGGGCCACATGGGTGGCTTCTGTGAGCAGAGCCCAGAGGCTGCCTCCTGTTAGATGAGAGCCAGTCCCAGCCGGCTCCAAAAGGGACGCACTGCTGGCCAGAGCTGAGCCAGTGAGCGACGCTGGTTGTGCCTCTGGGAGAGCAGAGTTAAGAAAGGGAAAAAACTGCTGCGCAACAGCAGCTGGGAGAGAGGAGAGAGTAAATGTGAGAGAAACAGCCCTGCAGACACCAAGGTCAGTGAAGAAGGAGGGCAGGAGGTGCTCTAGGCATCGGAGCAGAAGTTCCCCTGCAGCCCGTGGTGAGGACCATGGTGGAGCAGGCTGTCCCCCTGCAGCCCATGGTGTACCACGGCGGAGCAGATCTCCACGCTGCAGCCCATGGAGGAGCCTACGGTGGAGCAGGTGGATGGGGCCTGAAGGAGGCTGCAGCCCATGGAGAGCCCCCGCAGGAGCAGACTCTGGGCTGGAGCTGCAGCTCGTGGAGAGGAGCCCACGCAGGAGCCAGAGGTCTGGTGGGACCTGCCACTCGTGGGAGACCCGTGCTGGAGCAGTTTGCTCCTGAAGGATGGACCCCGTGGTACGGACCCATATTGGAGCAGCTCTTGAAGAGCTGCAGCCTGTGGGAAGCCCACGCAGGATCCGTTCGGGAAGGACGGCATCCCATGGGAGGGACCCCACGTTGGAGCAGGGGCAGAGAGTGACCACGAAGGAGTGGTGGAGACGAAGAGATACGGACTGACCGCAGCCTCCATTCCCCGTTCCCCTGCGCCGCTCGGGGGGAGGAGGTAGAAGAGGGTGGATGGGGGGAAGGTGTTTGTAGTTTGCTTTTAGTTCTCACTGCTCTAGTCTGCTAGTGATAGGGAGTTTAATATAATTTATTACTTATGTTGAGTCTGTTTTGCCCGTGACAGTAATTGGTGAGCAATCTCCTTGTCGTTATTTCAACCCTTGAGCCCTTTTCCATCGTATTTTCTCCCCCTCTTCCTTTGAGGAGGGGGAGTGAGACAGCAGTTGTGGTGGAGTTCTGCTGCTCAGCAGGGTAAAACCACCACATCAAGGAAGAAGTCTTCCTGTAGCCCACCACTTCCTTTGGGAGCTCTTTTGCAGCCCTGCTCCAATGAGAGCTCTTGGGTTTCTCACTCTTCTAACCTTGGCTTCAACACAAGGGGTGGGCTGAGCCTTACTCAAGGATCATCAGCCATAGCACGGGTAAAAAACTGTTCAGTAGAATAATCTTTCTGTAGCCCACCACTTTTCTTGGTATTCCCTTTGCAACCCTGCTCTAGCTGGAGCACTGGGCTTTGTCTGTCTCCTAATTTCTCCCCAGGAAAGAGCCTCACTCCAGGACCCTACTTTCTACCTCTTATGCCACACAATACCATCAAAACAAAGAAAATTATGTGCAACTAGTGTAATTTCAGAGGAAGACTATATTTTTTTTTTACATATAAATCAATGATTTATATAGCTAATTATTTGCTGAATTAAAATAAGTAGCACAGTACATGTTCAACAGACCCTTCATTATATTTTTCTTCATTGATCTAATCAACTATTACTTACCAGTGGTGAAACCCTACCTATATTCCAAACCTCCTTCCAATCATCAGGAATTCTAGCAAAAGAACAATTTAAAAATTGACAAGGATATACTGTATGAGCCATACTTTTAAAATAAAACACAGGACTCAGGTTTATGTTTTTCCTTTAAAAAAGAGATATAATCATAAATTTATTTTATTGGAAAATTTTCCACTGAAATTAATAACAGTATTAACACACTATTTGATTGCATAAAGACACAGTCTTTCTTACACACATGCATAAATATTACAGACTCTAGCCCCAGCATTTTTCCTCAGATTTTCTTCATTTTTCTTCAGCTACTTTGCAGTCATTTTTTGGCTTATTTTATGTGTATTGACTGTTTTAAAACATTATTTTCTTCATTTGTTTGCTTTCAGGGCATGCAAGTTAACTGTTTGAAAGCACCAACACTGTAGGCTACCTATATACCCCTGACCCTTTGTTTACAGAGGGATTAGGTTACACCAGCTTCTGCAGCTAATAGTGCTGAAAGTATTATATAACCAGCGGCACTTCTGACTGCCTTTGACTTCTCCATGCACATGACAAGAAGATATTTACAGCAAGGTTAGCAACAGACAGCTTTCGGGTTGAATCTGGAACAAGGTATGAACTCGCACCTCTAGCTCCACAGTGAAACACCTTAGCTATCTTGTCAAAAGCTCACTTTTTAAAATAATAAGCAAAGTTAATGTAACTGTATGTCCTTATTCTGCTTATATTAAAGGGTAGTAGATGATACATAGAAATTTAGAAAACAACTTTTTCCTACTTTCTTGCTATATCTAGGAAGGCTTAGCATATTTACTTTATCCACATGATGCTCATTTTTCCTGTACCTCCTTTCTTTCTGTTCATACACACATACATAAATTACTTCCTAGCTTCAGCTTCATTTTTTTCCTGTTATTCTGTGTCATTAGCAATCCACCTTAAAACTTGGAAAAAAAGCACAGGTATTACAGCTACTGTTCTATGTATCCCATACCAACAGAGCAACTGACATCATCAGAACAAAAAAAGCTGAAAATGTCAAATGCATAGCATGAACAAATTGAAGAAAAAAAAAAGAAGGATTTTCTCTACATCATTCTGATACTTCTAGACTTATTTATCACAATAGATGGGACCATATTTATACCCTGATAGGTGTTTCCTGAGTTGACTTGCCCCTTCAAACTTTAAAGCCAACCATTCCCTTAGTACAAATTCTGACTTTAGTAAAAACTGAAGTTAGCAACTATACTAGACTTTGGACCAAAATGCTTTATTAGTGGTCCATACCCCATCCCCATCTTATCTGAAGACTGCCATGGCCTTACAATGGCACACTTTCTGAACCCTTTCCAATTTCAGATATTTCCTCTCTCTTTTAATACCTCATTGCTTTTGCATCAATTACAACCTGACCTAAAGCCACACTGGCAGTGAAAGTGATATATAGTGGAATCCATTTAAATGAATTTCTGATGAAAGAATAAAACTGTTAAAAGAATAAATTTACTGCACAGATTTATACAAATCCAGTATATGCACTGAAATCCTCTTAAAGGAAAAACTGATGGAAGATTAAAATGTTAAATGAATTAAAACCCAGCATCCTAGTAAAATATAATGATTATTTGACCTACTAAATGAATAGCTCCAATGACCATATAATGGTAAGTATTCAAATATACATCAATTTTAAATATGCAGTGAAAAAATGTAAGGCAAACAACGATCAATGGGAATATCTATTAAGACAGTAAACTTACGAAACAGCAGTGAAATGTTCTTGAAAGGTCATTGTTCGCCCAGGCATGGAGCTAGCCAGTCCTTCATTTCTGTTGAGAAAGAGAGAATTCTAATGATTATTAAAAGTTATTAACTGCATGGCATAAATATAATTTTTGCTTTGCTCAATTACAACATATTTAAATGTCTGAGAAAGCCATTCTCTTCCCTTTCAACTGGGCTCTCCACTTGTGGCAAATTTTTAGGGATCTGTTTTACAAAAGATTCTGACCAACATCTGCCATTAGGACTTGGCTATATTCCATTTCATGGAAAGTATCTTTTAAAATTGTGCTGGTGAAACCTACAAAATCATAAGTGTTATAAGCACTGTAACATTATTTATATTTTGTAATTTTAATGTATGTTCAAATACATAGCATATAGGTATTTCTGACATTACATCCAAGTATTTCAATGCCAAAATATACATTAATAGTTTTGTCTTTCCCCATAAAAAGTGATGTTTAAACAACAAAAGTGATCCCATTTTGAAAAAAATATATATGCTTTACCTGCACAACTTGGTTTTGGCTAGCTCTTCAAGTAACTAGTTTCAGGTTTAAATCCCAGATTAAAGCACTAAAAATGTGAACTCTAAATCCTCTGAAATGAGTTTAAAACAATTTTATACATCAGCTTCCTACCTGAGAAGAGTTGAGTTCATAATCAGTTTAGGTCATAGGTGAAATGAGTTTGTCAGTTGCAATCTAGTCTGTAATGAATTTATATCTTGATCACAAAAATTATAGTACTACCCAATTAAATATTGCCTGAAGCCACTATTCGTTAGAAATGGACACTCAGTGATGGATATTGGAGACTGAAGTGCGTTTTCAGTGTAAGAAGGTCTACCCAATCTCTAGACAGTCCTGTCTTGGTAGCAAGATGCTATGCTTGGAAATGGCATCCTTACTTCTGTCTTTATATTTTCGCCACATCATGTTTATATGACCTTACTAATTTCAAAAATGTCATACCAAGAAATATTAAAAACCTGGAGTCACAGCTTTCTTTGCAGAATATGCTTCACAGAAATTCAAGAATTTTTTTTAGTGATTACTTATGCAACTGTGATTACCTTTGCGCCATTTAACTCTAAGCCTATATTTCTGAAAATAGGATGTCTGGATAAGGCAAAGCCTTTATTGAAGGTTTCTGGCTGGCAGTGAGGCATGCTGAAAACTAGAACTTACCTATACAAAGAGAACAAAGAATGCATGCAAACTGCAGGCCAGAAGAATGCATATATAAGGATGCAAATGCAAAAGCCCCTAAGGGGAGGTTAACTTTGAATCCTTTGACTTTCCCCTATGGCTCTCGCGTGAGCTTCAGGAAAGTGTGGGGAATGGAATCTTGACTGCCTGACTGACAAAATCCAAAGAAAATGTCTTGGGAGATTTGACAGTGGAAAAGTTTAAAGGTAGAATTTCTTCTTGATTTTCCCATGCTACATGGACAATATCCCCCTTGTATTCCACTCACGCTGAGATATGGGACTACAGAGAAATTTTTAATTTACCAAAACTCCACCTACAATTATGTTCTGATAATCGATGCACAATAACAGCCATAAACAAGCAAGATGGAAATAACTATGCAAATACTCCACTCATTCCTAAAACTGTGTTCTACTCTACCTTAGACAACAAAAATGTACACTGAAAATACAAGTAGATGATAATAGGGAGACACAGAAGATTAACTCCATGGAGACAATCATATTGTGTTAGGGTTTTGTAAATTAGAGGTTTGATGAAGAGACGATCAGATCTGAAATCTGATACTCACATTAAGATGTGAGTCTGCGAGACCGTATTGTTGAGAAGACACACTAGTTGAGAGAGCCGGGTGAAAACCAGCTGCTGTTGAGAAGCTGCTGGAGATATCAACTGCTGAAAAGAACAGGAGATGGCTGGATAAGAAACAGGAAGTATCCAAAACCAATTAGGAGTCAGCAAGCCTCAGGTGAGAAGCTGAACATTTTAAAGAAGCCTATTTTGGTGACTGTTTTAGTGGGCCACATAGAATGAGTAGTTTTTTCTCGATTTAATGACAAACCAGATGAAGTGTTGGAACACATTCCAAGAAGCTGTTCAAAGCAAGGATGGAGGGGATACCGAATATATATGCAAGACTTAAACACCTTTTGAGAGATACACAACCATTGTTAGCTTTATGGGACAGCAGTAAAATATTAATATAATGTAGGTCTTGACTGTTCAGTTGTCACATATTAGTAACGGTTTGCATAATCCAATATCCACAGTAAAATCTTTGGCCATACTCCGGAGAAAACTGCATTTCCATCCTTGTCTCTTGGGACTCCTCCCAAAAGACTCCTCCTTTTTAGCTGTTCAGCCCCGATCCCTTTCTATTAGTACAAAGAGTAGAGTCAGCTCACTGTCATGTCACTCACCATCTCTGACTAGCCTGCTGGTGTTTCAACACTCAGATCAGGTATCAGCAACCTGTCCTCTAACTCTTTCTTTGCCAAACTCTTCTCTTGAATGTTTGCTCGTCACAGTCACGAAGAAGACTGAGTCAACACAAGAAGGACTGAAACATCTTTTAGATACAGGAAAAGAAGTAACTGAATCAGGATCTGAAGCTATGAATTGTGCTTAGTGAGTTAATCCGATTTAATCCAAGAAAATCAGACTCCAACCATGCTCATTAAGAGGACTTGAATTTTTAATTGTTGTGTGGGGTTTTTTTGTTTGTTTTTGTTTTTGTTTTTTTTTTTAAACAACCTAGGAAACACCTGACCTCCCTGCCAATGACTTCTCTGCAGTATTTACGAGCATTTTGAAGTTGCTGATTACAGTACTGAATGTCAATAGGATTCTATCTACTATTAATGTTATTACTATTGCTGTAGTACTCAAGCTGTAATTCTGCAGCAAGGCCTGACTCTGCTATGTGCTGCACAGATCCAAAGTAAATGACAGTTACTGTCACAAGTATTATTGTCTCTCATACTGCTCTTAACACAGATCTATGTAAGGAAAAAGGCAAAACAGTGCTGGTCAGCTTGAAAGAGTGCAGTTGGATCACCAGTGCCTTCACTGAAAAGGAGAATTTTCAGGAAGATTTGTAGCACGATAACACATTAATTTTTCAGATAAATATTGGGATCATTGCCCAAAGATGAGAACCATCATGAGAAAGGTTTGAGAATGTAATTAGTGCTCAAAGGAGGCCGGGCACTTCTGCTGCCTAGGGACAAATATGGGCATCTCAGTAATAACTGAGCTGAAGACAAGCAGTTTATATTTGATGTAATACAGAGAGAAAAGGTGACAACATTTTAGCTGTATGCTATGACAAGATTTTAGTTCCATATCAACAAGATAGGCCTGAAATGGAAAGGTAGCTATTAGAAACAATGGTACTTGCATTTGCTGGTAAACTTAGTGAGGGTACAGAGAATGGAGGGAAAGAGAGCAAGCTCCCTTTTTCATTGTACCCTCCAGATCACCAGAGAATTCACATCCTGAAGAGATGATTAAAGACTCATACAGAAACCTAGGAGTAAACAGAATCAAGGAACCTGGGGACAATTTCAGTAAAAGGAGATCTTTGTCAAAAGTGGCTGATATGTCGAGAACAATGAGGGCTGAGCAACAGTTCTGGGCTTTACTGAGAGAAAAGATTTTAGTAAGTTTGGTGGGAGAGGTCTGATGAAGCAAAATGGGACAAAAAGTGAGGATATAACTGGAAAAATGGATCTTCAACATTCTAAAGAGTACATTCAATTAAACAGAAATGAAAAGGAGAAAGAAAACAGAATGTACTTTTACAGGCACATGAAGGACAGAATAAAGAAGGGAATATATACAGATACAAGGCAGACTGACAACAAAATAGGATGGTATTGAGGCAATGCAGGTGATTAGAGAAGGAGCAAGACTGAAGAACTTTCACCTGAATCAGGGGAGAAGATGACACTTGCAGAACCAATACAAAGACTGGAAGGCAACTGGGGGGTAGGGCAAATGGTCACTTCATGGGAGAAAGGCACATACAGTTTTCACTGGAAAAAATTGCTGTCAACTTGTGCAGAAATGTCAAGAGTAGGGGTGTAGAAGGTTTAAAAAGGGGATCCAAGGTGGGAAAAATGTGATTGAGGTTGTAGGCATGGGGTACAGCTGAGCTGGAAGAGAAAAGCTGTTTAGTCAGGAAGACTGCAGAAAAGAGAAATTCTTTTGTAGTAGGGGAAGACAGGTGTGGAGAAGCAGCTTTCATTGAAACACTGCACTGGACATGCACAAGTTCAGGAAGTGAATGCTGAAAGTGATTCAGAGTTGCAGCATAGTGGGGCAGACCCTGTAATTAGAGAAGACGTTGGTAGGACTTACGGTAGAAGACATTGGAAGAACTTACAGTAAAAGAACGGAAAGAAAACAACATGTAAATGTACACGTTAAAAAATAATAAAAAAAAGCCTAAGAATAGATGAGAAGTTATCTGTTCATGGCTATCGGAAACTATGCGGGAAAAGATCACATAAGAAGGCTTACAGGTGACACTGACTCAGTAGCTTGAGAATAAATACCTTCTTAAAATATGTTCTCCACTTCCACACTTCAATTCTGCTGACGAAGAACAGAACTATGTAATGATTAAATGATTTGCGTGATGTTACACAGAAATCACAGCCAAACAACGACCCCAAGACTCTTGAATCCCAGGCCAGGCAGTCCATGAGCTAACTGCTGTCTGTTGGCTGGTATGGACAGAAGTCCGATATTCCCCTACTCTATGCAGAACATCTATTTCTTTTCTCAGTATAGGCCTATTATTAAATAGGGTGTCTTAATTAAGATGCTACTCAAGCTAAAGAGTAGAATAGACAAAGTATTTCTCCATTTTCTATATTCCCTATGAACTTTAAAATGGTAGGAACAAAGGCACACCCAGAAACATTTTTTTAATCTGTTGATAGGTGGGCAGAGAGGAAAGCTAACTATGCCTCATCACATCATAGACTTTAATGCTTCCCATAACATAAACAAAAGGTAAAAATTCACTACTTGTGAAGTATCTACCTATACCAACAGCTAATTTAGGCACAATATACAATGCTATGCAGAGAGAATAAATTCTTATGACATATCAAGTCTGGAATCCAGGGCAGCCTGCTAGCGATACTGAGGCAATACACTGTTTGCATACTGATTTCTATAGCATTGCTCTTTGTTTTGAAAAACATATACACGCAGTTTCACTGGGAACATAGGTGTCATATCCAAATAAATGAGGAAATCCAGCCAGAGTGACTAGTTTTTTAACTGCTCGTTACGTAACTAGGGAGAGACACCTTCTGCGGCTTTGGGGTTCAGGTTCTGTTTTTAAAACGTAAGTTAGGAAAACCTTTTTTTCCCCACTCCCTTCAGATTTTGGAGACTTAAAATATCTCCTTATCTAGTTCTACAGATTCTGACTGTGTACCCTATAGAGTCATTTTGCATATAATTTTGATCTACTGATAATTTGCTGAACATTTAGAAACAACATAATTCACTAGCTTTTTTTTTTATTTGAAGGATCTTTGAGACTTTTTATCTGCTTTTTAGCTAAGTACTTCTTTAGCCTCTTCTGTTCAGTATTTTGAGAGTTGCTTTTAATAGAGCTGATGTTGCATGCATCATTTGCATGATGAGTTCATTTGCAGAACTCCTCCTCAAGAAATCTATGGCACAATAAATAAATAAATAAAAGAACTACACCTTAGTGTATCTCCTCAGTGGTTTTGCATGACTTTTACTTTGCCTCTTGAACCTCTTCAACACACTGTCAAACTGACTGTACTTTCTGCTTATCTGAGATTACCTTCTCTACACTGAAATGCAGTTCATTACTTTCTTCAATGGAATTCTAAATCTGTTCTAATCCTTAGCAAGCCCATGCATTCCGAAGCAACCACTGTGTTTGCCATATGGTTAACCCGATTTTCAGTGACCCTGCCACATAATTTTCATTAAGAGCATGTGATTAGGAAAATACCACACAAACAGGAATGTGATTCCCCCTTCCAGCTTTCCCTTATTCCTCTGAGTAGATTCTGTTTGTCACATGCCCTCCAGCCTCTATGGAGAACTCCAAGTGCTTCCCTCAGAAGTCTTGTATACTTACTTCTAAGTATATTCAAGAGCATCCTAAGGCATGCTTTTCAAGCTCAGGGTGATGGGCACACTCTTCCCTGGATGGTTGTAGTTCACCTGCTGATAGAATAAAAGAGATCAACAGACTTTTTCCTCTTCCAATAAGGATAACATTATAATGTGAAACATATTCTCATACTAGCATACTGTTAAAATAGAATGTTTTGTGCTATTTTATCCTATTTCTGATGACACAAAACATTCTGAACACTTGTGATCATTAATGATCTTGTTCAGCTTTTCACAGCAGTAGAGGATTTCATCAAAATGTCCTTGGAGAATTCCTACTAATGTTACTGTATATCACCTAACAGCATCCTAGTTTCACCAATTGTGAAACCTATCTCATGTCATACTCAAAGCTATCGTGTGATTATACTGAATATTGCTCAATAATAGTAGCTGCTAGCTTCCAAAATACACGAGTTTCTGTGTTGGAAGCAGCAAACATATAGATACATGTCAAATAATGGCAATGTCAAAGTGTCTGCTGGAGTATAACACAGTAGTAAATCTGAACAACTTATCTGCTTAATGTTCAAAGAAAAGTATGTCTCTAAAAACACAAATGAAGGATGCATAGAATGACCAGACTTAGCAAGTGCTTTGAGATCTTTGGGTCTAAGATATATAAATGTTGAAGTTTTCATGTTTTGTCTTATGTTTTCTTTGTTCATTTGCTAGCAGTGTGGGTTTTTTCGAAGTAATTACTTTGATATTAATTTTAGAGCTATTTCCCAATGCTAGGCTATCCCAGGCATCTTGGGAATGGGTCCTGCTGAAGAAAGACCATTAGAAAGAAATTGTTAGGTACTGAAGTTTGTGAAGATATTGTTTTTTTCTTAATGAAAAGATACAGAACTTGGTCTTCAGTGAATATTACGTTATCATGATGAAACAACTCCTCCTTATCTTGTATATGCATTGAAGTCAGGACTAACAGCCCCAGAGCAATGGTAACAAGAATCAGGCATGGGGAATTAACAGGCAGCTGAGAAAAGGCATGGCAACAGTTCCAAAGCAATGATACAAACATATTATGATGCAGTCCTTGAATAAACTTCTTTCCCAGCATTTTTTCATCATCAGCTATTAATTTCAACATTCTGTATGTCATGAGTACTTTGCCAGACAGCCCATTTTATTCATTTTAATGCTTCTTTTGTACAAACAGCACATACAAAAGCTCAGTTTTAGAACTGGTTTTTAATCCTCACTTGTTAAAGCCTGGCTTGTCAAAATACACTCGGTAGCTGCACCATTCGTGTTATGATATAATCCCAATTTGTGAAGATAAAAGCCATAAGAATTCAAATAAAGGTGTTGATTAAATCTTACATGTATATGTTTGACCAATAATTTGGCAGCGGAAAAATATCTGGGTCATCACTTTCCAGAGATGCCTGTGTTTCTATTCCTGGTCAACATTAGAGCACATTCCAGTGCCTTCTCACGTAGTGCTTTCCCTGCTGACGTAACTAGCTAGACAGGACAGAACCACAAATGCTATAATGAGACACAGTGATTTCCATGTGGCAGCAGGGCCAATAAACATACGCTACGAATTAGACAGTTTTAAACTAGCCTCTTTTCACTCAAAGAAGCCTCTAGTGTTTTTATTATACCCTCTTGACTTAGCTGTTTTCATTGAAAGGGCAGGTTCTGACCTGCTACGACCAGAGACTTCAGTGCTGCTAACAAGCTGAACACAGGTTTTCAAAAATGCTCCTAGTTTGGGAACCTGCACCAAATTTATGTCAGCTATGTGGTTTACCTGTCACTTACCTCTATGGGTGAAAACCAACCCCAGTCCTTTTTAAATGGCTCAGGTTTATATGTTAAAGTGAGACCGAAAACTAGCAATGACACAATTCTTTCTGTGCCTTTGAACTGACTACTGATCTCAGTAAATAGCACTGACTGCAGTGAAGGAGGTTCCGGCACTAAAAGCTTGTTACAGAGAACCACCTCCGTTACAAAGACGAGAACATTTTTCTGTCCCCTTCGGCTTCATTAATGCTTCGCTGAAACCAGCTGAGACAAGAGCTTCCAGAACCCTCTTCTCTTAGAAAGTTTTCGACTATCAGGACGTGACATTTCCCAGGTGGGACTGTATCTGTTTCTACGAAAACTGAAAGGCAAGTGTAGCTTATGGCGATTAAATACTAATTTTTTGATATGCATTCTTCATTCTTGCTGAAGTCAATGTGAGAGAAGGAAATAGGACAATTCACAAACCCTAAAAGATCCACACACTCCTTAAAGTCTTCCAGTATGCTCCTTGCAAATGACTTAAAGTATGAACTATTTACAGGAACAATTTGACAAACAATATAAAGTAAGGAACAACCGAGAAAACCGTGACCTCTTCCACAGACAATTCATGAAGAAATGAACAGAAAAAGAAACATTAATCACTTACATTATTCATGAGTACTTGGTCTTAAAGCTTTCTTCTTTGTCCATCCACTGCGATTGGGGGACATGCCATAACCACAACCACGTTTTTCTCATTTAATATTTTTATCTCCTATGTTCTTCCTTGTCAGACTTGAAACTAGTGCAACTAGGTATCTCCCACTGACTTCAGTGAAGGTATCTGATTTACACCATCCAAGGACCTATTTTGTTCCTCTACCTGAGTAAAGAATTTGCTAACTCACCTGCACAATCCCACTAAATTATTCACCAGGGTGTGCAAAGGCTACATGACTAGACTCTCAGGATCAGACTTCTGATGTGACCTTAGTTGCATACTTTTTCTTTCCCCCCCCCAAAAAAAAAGTGTAAGGAAAAGGAGATGTACAGTGCACTAGCATATCCTAAATAGCTATAACCAGCCATTTGCTCTTCCCTTTTCTCCTTTTGCTCTTTATCCAGCTCTCCTGACTGATGGCAGCTGTGCTTGTAGAAGCATTTAGATTCATCAAGATCCTAGGAGAAAAGGGATCCTTTGAGTCTTAAAGATTTAATATGAGGCCTTGAGCTCCGTGGATATCTCAGTATGCTCAAACTGTGGTACACTCTGGAAATCATGACTCACCTCACTCTCTCTATATATTTCTGGGCATCCGGTAAACGCATGTAAGGCAGTCACTCCTAGCGTCAGTACTCCTTGCAAGACTTACCTTCCCTTCACTTCCTAGGGAGTGCAGCACACAACATTTGCAAAATGAGCCCCCTTTCCTATCATGCCTATTGGCATCACATCTGTCAGCATATCTCGTTCAGGCCCTTAGCACTGGCTGCTACCTGGCCCATAAGGAGCAGACAGAAGCCTGGTTTCAAAACCGTAAAGTGCTGCCAGCTGGAGTCAGGTGAGCTCGAGGTGTATTTCACCTGTAACATTTGATTCCCTTCCTCCTCATTTAAGATGCAAAAAAAAAAAAACCTCCTAATAAACATCAGTATGAGAGACAGGACTTTTATCTGTTTCTCCTGGGAGAATTATCCATCACTTCTAGTCTCTGAAAACAGCCTGTCCTATGAACCTGTAGACACAAAGAAGCCACAGGTACCAGAGGACTAGACATTTACATTCATAAATGGTGAGGCCAGAAAGAGGCCTTTACACTAAGGGAGCAACCCCATACTTAGGTCAGGTAACTATCCCTGGCTATTAAGCCCATCAATACATTTGCGTAACTGCCTGAAAGGCACTGAAACATGAAGAGTCAGTGAGCCCATTGTCCATAGGTCTTGCAACAGTTGCTGAAAACCACTTCACAAAGTTGTGCCTTGTTTTTTTGTTTCCCCAGCATTACCTTTGGTGACATTGTTAAGGGAAGAGAATCAGTGGATTAACAGGTTATACAACCAGGAGCTGCTTGGTGAAAAAGAAATAAAAAACTGAGCTCAACACCCAGAGCTGCAGGTGAGGACTTCTCACTGAGATGGGGTAGCTTTAAGATCTCTTGAAGCTATGCCGAGTTGCTTCATGTCAGTGCACCTTACAGCTATTTTAAATTGGTGTCTGCCAAAACCTCCAAGGGGCCATTATGACAGTTAGAGATTACCACTGAATAAAGATTTCTGGTATGTCCCCTTTGTAATATTTGCTGCGGGGTTGTAAGGACACTATCTCCTTAAAGCTCTCCCACATTTTCTGACCTTTCAGATAATCTTTCTCTTCTCCAAATCCCTTTATTGTTTTATCTCATTTCCCCTGGCTCCATCCATTGGCCTCACCCCTGGTTTGTTCTATACTCTGCATGCTTCCCTTCTTATCCTGCCCTCAGCAGCTCCTTTTCTCACTGAAAGCCCTCTCCAGCACTAGACTTCAGCTTCGCCAGGCCAGGCATGCTTTAGGCCACTGCCAGCTTTATTCACACTCAAGGCTCATCTTTCTCCCTGCTCCCCATGTCTCCCTCCCCACCCCCATCAGCTACTGTGAACTGCTACAAATTTCACATGTAGTTTCTTCCTTCCTGAGCTTCTTCAACATATGAGCTGCAGTTTCTTTCACTTTACCCCTATTATTTTCAATAAGCTGCATTCACTCTTCTCAGGCTGTTTGCACCAAACAGATGCTCACTTCAACCATCTAGAACCATTTCTTGTCTGAATTATTCTCCATCTCTTTTCTGTACTGATCTCTGAAGTTATTTGACTTGAAACACTCCTTACAGCTCTGCTGTCTATCTCCTGCAATTCCAGTTTTCTTTAATGAATGGGTTGGTGTTGGTACAACCTAGTATAAACCTTTAATTTACCTGTACCATTCATGTTTCAGTGGCCTCATTTCTATTCAACAGCACCAATGGCTTCCAATGAAAACTAGTATTCTGAAGCATGCATTATATTTACATCTGTCTTCTAATGCGGTATCTCAGCTGTATAGCCAAATATATTTTTACATCCCTTTCACATCAGAGAAACTTTTGCTCTTATTCCTTGCTCTGAAAGTACTGTTTCCACCTCACTTTAGTTTAACTTTTTGTTTTAATATAGCTGTCCTAAGAGAAAGTTGTCCCCAAAAACACTGAATTAAACACGTCACATCAGCAAAAATAAGAAGATAGACAAATCCTCGCTCAGTTAGATAAATTAAAAAAAAAAAAAACCACTAAATGACAAAAATACCCAAGGAATTGTGTGCAACCCACATATCTCAGCCCTTTCCGAAGCCCTCTCTCATTTGCAGCTGCAAAATACTTTACAATACTTTTCCAAAGGTTAACAGAACGTTGCAATAATGTTTTCTGTCCTTCCTTCAGTTGATTTATTCTGTCAATGATTGTTCTCTACCTCAGCTGAAAAGCTTCATCTTTCTTCTCTGTTCAGCTCAGGTGGGGCTGAACCCTGCAGTACTAGTCCCACTGAAGTTGGTGTGAGTACTCACTCTGCAAGACCCATACGTGACCCATTGAATAATCATCTGGGGCTGAATGGACCCTCAGAAGTTGTGTTCAGATAAACATTCACAGCTGAGGGTTCTTAATCAAAACAGCAGCACTACTGAAACAGCCTTCCCTACTACCTTCCAATAATGCCCTCACATACCTCTTGAAATAAATATATCCGCTAAAAAAAAACCTGAGAGTTTGATATCTTTCTCTAACACCTAGTGGGGTACCTGGGAAGGAGTTATTTTTCTCACTCAGTGGCCTTTTAAGGTTGAACAGGGTATCTACTTCTATTTTAGGATAAATAGCCCCAAATCTGACTGTATTTGAAATCTGTAGTGCTGTCTCTTTTGAAAGAGGTGCTTGCTTATTAAATCCTCCTTTCTTCATCTCCTTTTAATAGAAATTGATTAATGTAAGAAAACACAAAGAGAAACAGTCTAATATTCGACAAAAGATTGCAGAATTAAACCTTTCCCAACTGTACATCAATTTGACTTTTAAGCATAGAGGTGAGCTGTTTTTTCTGCTGCGGAAATACATGCAAAAATTTCTAGTAGAAACTCACTTTCTGAAATTATAATAAACCAATGTATGGCAGAGGCATGGGAAGGTGGAGCTTCTATTAATCTTTTGGAGTCTGTAGTAACCACAGCATTTAGAAATGTAGCTTTTAGAGTGGTATCTCATTGCTGCCCAGTTCCTTACTTATCTTCCACGTTTTTCTCTCCAGCCAGTGCAGATACATTGTGTGAGAAAATGATTGGGAAAATTTGTTCTCCTAGTGAAATCACAAAAGACTTAGTGTCTCGTTTTAGTAAGAATTTAAAATTTACAATCAAATTAGGTGTTAAAATCAAAGGCAATCTTCTAATTTTAAAATGGTCTTTCTGGTGAAAAATAGCACAAACTATGCAAAACCTGAAATAGTCAGAAAATTCTTCTAAGACACTTGGACTAACATCTTAGTGATGATGAAACTCACTGATAGATAAGGATGCCGTTCACATTTTTTTTCCTTGTTCTCATAGGAGATGAAAACCAACAACATGGAGGAAGACAAACCCAGTACCACTGGTAGGATAGGGGAGAATATGGAGAGAGAAGGTCTAACATTCTGAAAGGGGAAGATTTGTCCAAGGAACAAAATCCTTTTTGTAGCCTTTCTGGACATGACACACTGTTTCCCAAAGCATGAGGCAGAAGGTGTCATCTGAGGTTGGATGTTGATCCAATACCCCTGTGCTCAGAGCAGAAGAGCTTTATATCTGAGGATGCCTTTTTTTTCAAGTAAGAAAGAGAAATGGGGCAAAAATACAATGTTCATTAAAAGACCCTCTCTCTGGGGCTGTTTCCTAGAGGAATCTGCTAGTAAATTAAAGTTGTTTGCCTCTGACTTGCTACCCTGAGCTCAAGCAGGATGTTCTGCTGCAAAGCAGCAATTCCTCCAACTATTGCAGTCCTAGTTAAGCTGATGCTAGAATAACAGTACTGAAGAAACAGTACCGAAGATACAGGCCAGAAAAATCCATGTTGTCAGAAATCCCACATGGCAAGGGAATAAATTCTTTTTTCTTCATACTCCTAATTTTTTTTTTTTTTTTTAATACTGTCTTTCCTGCTAAGCTATAAGGCCTGCAGGTCTGACAGGGTCTTACTCAGCTTTGGCGAGGTACACTTGATTCATTAAACCCAAATACTTAGCCTGTGGAAAATCTAGGAAAGTCCAAATTTACAAACCCGTTCACTAACTTGGGAGCCATCCTGCTGCGGGTCTCAGGGGCCTGAGGGTGTCCTCCTACATCCTGCTAGGGCCCAGGGCCAGCTCGAGCCAGCATGGCCCAGGGCCGCAGGGCCTCTAGGGCAGTGTGGTGCCTCCCTCCCCAGCCAGACCCACTGCACAGCCCCAGCGAGCCAAGAAGGGCCGGGCCAGGGACAGTGACCGGGGTCAGCCACAGCCCGGCCATACCCAGGCCCTGCTGCAGGCCCTGGGTCTGGCCAGGAAGGGGCAGACAGGGGCAGGGCAGCACCCAGCTCAGCGAGGCCCAGGGCCGTGGCAGGGCTGGAGCTCAGGCATGGCTGAAGCTCAGCTGAAAGCCTTCCCGGGGCTGGGGTGGGTCCTGGCCGCATCCCACCCGCAGCTCAAAAGGCTGTCTGGCTGTGCTCCCCCATGGCCCAGGGGCACGGGCCTGGCCGCTGCTGCGTGCTCTGAGCTGGCCTCGGTGGGAGGATGCCACCACAGGTTCCCAGTAGACGGCATAATTTATTATCAAATGGAAATGACATACCGACAAGCTTTAGCAATGCAATAGGGCATGGCTACTTTTGCAAAGTTTATCTCACTGGAAAAAAACAAATGCAATACTTTGGCAACTGCCAAAGTAGGAAGCCATTTTTTACGGCTATCGCTCTGACTTCTGAAGCATTAGTAACACAAGGACCAGGGGCAGCTCTTACCTTGGAGACAGTGGCCACCCCCACTGGACTTCACAACCCTCACTAAGCCTTTCCGAGTCCCATTTCCCTCTCGCACTGAGCCCGCACAGCAGCACACATGCGGGCGCCAACACGGCACCACGGCACAAGGCTCAGCGGCCCACGGTGGGGACGCCCACTGGCTAAAAATCATTAGGCCAGCAACAAAGCTTCGGAAAAACAATTGGAAATTTGGCACCAGCAACAACCCTGCCACAGCCACATCTGACCAGTCTGTTGACTGGCAGTCTGTAATTGCACTTGGAGCTTAGAGGATCTCTTTAGTTTATTTTTTTTCTGTAAAATCTCCGTGAGAAAGTTTAAAAGGTAAAACGCAAAAGAGAACAAATTCTGCAGGGAGACTCACATTAGCCCAGCTGACAAAACCAAGAGCTTATGAGTCCCTTCTCAGTTGGCAGTTGGATGCTGCAGTGAGGGCGGAAGAGATGGTCTTCTCATGCCATTAACAACACATCCATGCACAACTTGCATTGGGACAGGTGAGTTAAAACTAGAACTTGGGTTTCAGATCAGATGTTATTGATTATGCTCTGGCTTACTTGAAAAGCAGGGCTATAAGCTTCACTGCCAGGGATACACAGGTCAGCATGGAAGAAGGGGGCTTTGCGGCTATTCTGGTCAAAATGGCTCCCCAGCCAGGGCAAGCACAGAATAGTACAGGCTAGATGGCAGAGGCAAGTGGTCGTGACTTAGACTGATTCTCCAATCTCTTTCTGGGGCAGCATTGGTGTAATCTAGCCCTTAATATGCAAGTTACTGGTGGAGAATACTATAAACATGGAACATCAAAATGTCATTTGCACAGTCACTTTAAACAGATATGTCCTAGCGCTCTCTTCCTTCTGTGCAGGAAAGATAATAATCTGTTAAGCTTTCTCCTGCAACCATATTTTAGCATTTTAATTAGAGACCCAACACATGCACTAAACACACTGTCAGTAAAGGGCACACCTTAATAAAGTCAGTACAGCATGCTTCTGTGACCCAGCAAGGTCACTACCTGAAAGGAATTACCAACAAGGCAACTGGCTTGCTGCCAGGACAACCAGCAAAGTTACCAAGGCCCACTTTGGGAGGCCACTGCTGCTGTTGGCCAACAGAGAAGTGCAGAGAGGTGACGTGCTGCCAGTTATTTACACCAGTGTTCATCCACAGCGGAGCAAATTAATTTAGTTGTCATTTTTATGTCTTTCCAATGGAGGGCTGCTACTGGTCTGAATACGAGTCTCCGGGTGATTTCTGGTGGTGGCTGTGCTGGGGAGGCAGCCCAGTCCTTCCTTCCTCTTTTGAGCACTATCTCCCTCTGCTGTCCTGCCGCAGCTCTGCACTTTGACTGCAAAAGGTGACCTCTGAAGCACAACCAAAAGAAGTAAGTAGAAAACTTGGACAAAACCCTTGTAAAATTTTTGCTTAACAATATTTTGTTTCATCCGAAACACTTCAATGTCAGGAAGGGTCAGTCCAAAACACTGGAGGCTTTCCAGTGGAAAATGAATAAATAAAGAACAGCTAGGAAACACATTTTCTCCTTACATAGCTCCCCAATCAGGTTTCCATTACTAGTAAGAAATAATAAGCAGTAACAGCTTCTTCTCTGGGAGGGAAGTAACATGAATTTCTAAGCAGCTTAGATCCTCTGACGAGAAGTGAACATGGAAAGCTTTTTGATGGAAAGAAAACATGGGGCAAATGTCTGCCCAAGGCAGGGGCAGTTCTTGCATGTCCTTTTATCTATCTGTAAAATGTAAGGACTCAGGAGGGCCAATCTTGAGTATGGCCATTGGTGTGTATGAGGCTGGATAGCACCTCTGAGAAACCTAAGGTAAAGTTTGAATAAAGGTGTTACTCTGTCACTTTTCATTGGCATGGATGCTTAAGTTCCTTGTGAGTTTGGTGATCTTTATCACTACTTCAGATAGCATATTGTCAGCCTCTCCAAGAGACCCTGGGTGCTTCTTTCTTTGTAGATCAGTAGAACTTCCAAGTCAGTCTCAGTTCTGAAAGGTAAAGTGATGACACTCTTAGGATTTTGCTTTGATTGATGGTTTTCCGCCTTTTGGATGAGAAATTCCAAAAGTTCATTTCCTTCCATAAGCCCACAATGAATATAATATTCTTGAAACAGCAAAGTGAGCTCACACTGGGTTTGCAGTGTCAATAGCTACTTTTATGTTCTCTATACCAAAGTGGATGAACCATGACAATAAGGTCTTGAGTGATAAAAATGCTTATTAAATCACGGATTGCAGGCATGAGGCTACAGTCTTGATGGTTTGCTTTTCCAAATGCAAGTAAGATAGCAATTTTCTGATTGCACTGCATTGAATTCTTGCAAGCCTTATTCTAAGTTCTACCATGATTTAGCAAGGGCCAAAATTTATTCTGTTTGGTTATGAATCTTTCAGCACAGTCATTGTATGCATGTGAGGGCAGATTTTGACCCTTGCTATTTAATGTATATATATACTTCAAATTCTTCTCTTAAGTTCTCACTTAGTGCAAGACACAGTGAATGATATTTAGTTTATGCTAGCAGTGGGTTAGGCATTGAAAGTTTCATTATTCCAATTTTTAAGAGTGTTGAAAAAGGAGTATCATGATTTTCAGACAGCACCAATTTTTTTTTTTTTTGTATGGTGTCTAAGTAGGAACACCAGGAGAATCTAGCTCCATACAAATTAGGGCAGAGACTGGAGCAGAAGTTCAGCATCATTCTGTAGCTCTGTGCTGTATATCGTGCACTCTACAATTAATTAATGATTAAAAAAAGAAAAAAAAATCTTTTTCTCTATAACATTCCCAGTTTGCATCTGAGTGTTCAGACAGCAGTGGCACTGCCCTCCTGGAGTTACCATGTAAAGTAATGAATGAGGGTGCAGCGTCAGACTAGAGAGAAACCTGACCCACAGAAATTAATCTGTCTGTGTGGATCCAGGAGAACAAGGAATTTTCAAAATCTTCTGCCTTGCTGTGGGTCCCAGTAGCTCCTTGGCAGAAGTCTGAACCCCATACAAGAGCCATCTCAGAACAGCTTCCTCAGGCTTCTGGTGCCTACATAGCCTAATAATATTGTGCTCTTTCTGACAGAATAAAAAGTCTTCCCTAAAAAATTGTACAGCTTTAATTCAGATATTGGTTGACTGGTTTAGCATTTCTACTTTTACCCCAGGTTGTACCTAATTCCAGAAAAATATAAACCAAGCAACAGAAGCAAAACAATTGCAATGTTTCTCCAATATATACAGACCAAACATTTACATACTACTGAATTACTATACTAATGATGTTACTGCTTTAATTAACCATGCTACTGTGCCCGTACTGGACTCTTTCCCAAGAACTGTTCAGGTTACTGCATAAGGCAAGGACACTGATTTTCTTTTAATTCTTCGTCGTCTTTTTTTTCTTTTCCTTTATTGACAGGCCTGCCAAGTTCACAGAAGAATCGATAGCCAAGAATATTCACATAGGATAAGATTTACAATGCATATTTCACAGACAGTAACAACTGGGACCTCAGAGCACTTACTGAAACCAGCAAAATGACAACTGATATGTCCTCCAGTGAATCCATTTTAAGATGTTCTGTCTGTAGTAATTAAAAACTAAGTAATCTCACCTGTGTGAAAAGCCCACCATAAAATCAGCTCTACTTAGTAGTTTAACTTGACATGCTGACTTTTTACATCAGCTGCTATGTCCTCAAAGCCAGACTCTGGCCCCACTATGCTAAGTAGCACCTCGCTTGATAAAGAGATTACTCAAATCAAGTAAAGGAAAGTAACGTGCTATTTAGTTTTCATATTCTTCTCAAGTGATCCTTCTTGCTTTTCCTACTTTCTTTCCTTCACTATTATCTGTGTGATGGTCTGGTAACCCACTAATTACACCCAAACAAAATATTTTTTCACTCAGTTATTTTTATCGTAGACATAAATTTTGTAGTAATTATATTTCTTTTTCAGTTCTTTGAGTATATTTAAGCAAATATGCCTGCTGTCAACAAGGCACCGAAGTTTTCTGTTGTGCAGTAATAGCTATGCAAGGTCTAGAGTTCACTGAGCAGAAGGATTCCCTGGGCATTCAGAGTGTACAATACCAAATGAAATTGATTATATTTCTTCCTGCTCCAAAAACACCCTTAAACTTCTGCCAAATCTGAACAAACACATTGAAAGAAGGAATCCTTTCCGTACTTCTTTCATACACATATTTGTACTGACTTCATGCAGCAACTTTATGCAAAGAAATACTGAAGAAAGAAAGAAACTAACCTTATCACAGGTTATTGCATGTAGGAAGCATTATAAATATTATTAATTGCTTGGCTCTCTTCCTTCTCTGTCATATTTCCCTCAGGTCTCTGTTCCATGCTCAAGGCCATTATTTGATGGGGGAGGTATAAAGTCATAACAGACTGATGTAAATTTCCTTTGAGATGTCTTATATATCAGAGATACCACAAGGGAGATGAAACAGCAATTTTGTTCCCTTTCATAAGTAAGGATGGAAGAAATGCTTCATCTAAAGAGAACTAAACCGATGCCCATTCTCTAATTGAGGCCAGTATAGTATATTGTTCTTCAGGTAAATCTTTGATAACACTTATTGCCTTTTTCAAGACCCCTTCTGGAAGGAGGGCTTGTAATTCTGAGGAGGAAATGAACAACTCCAAAACTGAAGGAGATAAAGATGTCTGTGTCAGGAATCTTAGACATCCTCCAGCATGAATTTTATGTTTCTGTTAAATTGAAATCAGAAACTCATTACAGATACAGAAACAAGAAAGCAGCTCAGGCAGTCACTTTTTAGGATCACCATCAGCCTCTGAACAGTTCAGAAATGTTTTGCCAGTCTAGTGTGGATACCTGGGTTGCTGGTATAAAAAGGTGCAGACCGAGAATTCTGACAGGGATACTTTTGGCATCTTGCTTTGCCTGATCATGCCACGAAAACCACTTATTGATCTTAAAAAGCTTAATTAGAAATTCACCTGGGCGCATTTACAGAAGATGATAAAAACCTGGGGAGAACATTCATTTCACAAATACAAAAATAAAACAACACTGTGGGTGAACATGTTCCATACATCGAATGAGTCCATGCCTGATATCCGTTTCATCTCCATGTACTGCCTCTAGAAATCACCTATTATATAACATAATTTAATAAGCTTTTAATAAAACACCAATTAAGTGGCATTTAAAAATATTTCTAACTTAACGACAGTCTCTAGCTTTTGACCAGCAGCACATTTGTGCCTTTGAACTGGTAACATGTTTTTTTCCCCAAAGAATTTCACCATCCACATTAACAATAAAGCAGATCCTGCGCAGATGCAAGTCTACTGCAGACCAGGGAGGTACCCTGCTTCTTTACACTATTCAAGGTTCTGTTCCAGAAACAATTTAGGCTTTGATCCATTTGTAACTGTAACAGCTATGTTTTCAGCTGAGCCAATTCATTTGAATAAGTTGGGAAGGGGGAGATGACACTGTTTGTCCTACAGCTATCTTCAAAACTGGGTGATAAATACCAGCTTTGCTACACCATTCAACTCTGTTAAAATTGTATAGCATAGCTCAAGAGGAAAAGAATCTGCTGAAATCCAGTTCTTGTTCAGATGTGACCAAGAAGCTGCTTCTGTGCAGTGTTCACTCACAGCAGTTTAATTGGTGAGGCAGAAATATCTTTGCTCAACTAACTAGTATCTTACCCTTGATGGGAAGGATTGTTATATATTGTTATATATTGTTATTGTTGTCTATAGATAATCACAGTATTTTGCTATCAAAATCAATGGCAGTACATTATGAGAAGAGTAAAACTAAGGATGAGAATCAGTGTCAAAATCTAAATGGGTTAATATTGGCTGAAAAGTAGGAGGGAGGGGAACTACACAGTCATTTAAAATAGAGTATCAAGAATTGATGAGGAATGAGTTGGGGAGCCAGGAAAGTGTCTCAATAGCAGAAGTTGGCATAGCTGATTATTGAGCTACATAATGAAGAAGATAAAATATATATGTATGGTTCCTGGAGAATGGGTTTCCCAGAATTTTGTGTGCTATTGATTTTTATTTCACTCTAAGTGACGTTTGGTTTTCTAAATGGCTTTCACTGAGACACTGTACTGGTAAAACCAGAATTGGCTGGGGAAAAAAAAAAAAGCTGTTGTTGCACTCAGATATGACAGCAAAATGGACTGTATAAACACTTGCACAGGCAGCAACTGGCAATGCTGTAGATGTTCTTAAAATTTCAGAGGTGAGGCTCCACCAACACATTTAATCCTATTAATTTCAGTGTGAGTCTTCACTAATAAAGATACTAATCAGTAAAACTGTGGAGAACAGCAACCAACCTTTAAAGGGTGATTTCGCTGTAAGACTTCTGGGTCTATTACAGGGCCATTATAACAGTTCTAATACATTTATCTTTCTTGGCATATAATATTTTTTAAATTACCTTATATTGTTGAGGTCTTAACCCTATGTATTTTCAATCTCAAAATTTATCTTTTGTGCTAAACACTTTCGCTGTCTTATGCTGAATTTTAGAGAACTATCGCATTTCCATCTTCAAGACATACTATCAAAATGCTGATAATACTGTATGATAAGACTGTCATATATAATCTTCATGCCAGCAGTTATAAGGACATTGGTATCTGATTCCCTTAGGTCTCAAATATATGACCATAATGTTGGAAACAGCTGTCCATCAACAGATCTGCTTATCAACATTTGTGTGGAAGAGTTTAAATATCTTCTCTCAATGCTTACAAGGTAGTATTCTCTGCTGCCTTTTCTGTGGCACACAAGGGCCACCCTAACTGCCAATCCATGCTGTAATCCCAGTGAGACCAGAGAAGAAGAAACTTACTGCCCTGTCTGGAAAGATAGTGAAGGTCAGGCTAATCAATCTAAAATAAAAATGACACTATATGACAATGCTCATTTTGTCTGAATCTGTATTCATTCCTCCCTAACAGAACACTGATCTGCTCCCCCCTTCAAAAAGCAAGTCTTATCACTGTTGCTAGGAAAGTACTTGCAGCTCTGCTATAATCAGCTGATGAAATATCCTCCCGGTTTATTCAGTGCCTGTACTTGTTCATCCCATTCCATACAAAATATCACATTCCCTGCAGTGTGACATAACATCATCTACTTCAGTCACGCTGCTAACATTTTCTCCATTTTCTGTGAGCCTGTCCTGCAGGAATCTGATCCTGTCAGTGCATAGCAGATAGGCAGCCCCCAGTTTCTCAGGCTTTTAGTAAAGTAGTTACTCGGAACACTGAGAAGATCAATTATTTTAGAAATGCATTAAATAAAGAAAAAAATAGTTACATTTTTACAGCTAACTCCTTAGCTGGTGTGAATTAGCATAGATCAATTGACTTTGTGTTAATTCAACCCTCACTGGCCTTACCAGGGTAATGCTAACTGGTGATCTGACCCTGACCAGTCAATCCTCTGGAAGCTGCAGAGCCACATTTAAAAAGGGGCAGCACTCTGAAACACATTAAGTTCCAAAAATATGTCATGAAGAGAGGTAACTGTATGGAGAGATGACCACCACAGTGGGACGGCCATAACAGAGTTTACCCATTAGGCTACAGCACAGAATTCACATGGGAGACACTATATATATTTTATCCCAGAGCAAGTCTTTCATTAAAGACCTTCTCAGGTCCAAATGAATCCAATCACACCAGGCTCAGAGCTGGGGAAACCAGGCTTCATGTGTTTTACCGCCTGCAGACCTGCTTCTTATGTTACCTTTTCATTATTTGTTTTGATCAATAAAGCTTAGCTCGTGTTAGTTACCATGAAAAACAGCCTTCCATTCAGGTTCTTCCTTACTGTTCTTTGAAACATTTTCCCTGTGGGGAGTCTAACACATCTCGCATCCCTGTTACAGTTGCTAACAAAAGTCTTTCCTGTTTTCAGCATTTTTGGTGGGTTTTGAAATCTATTTCTGTAATAACACTGAAGCTCTGGCTTGGCAATTTTTGACGAGCTTCCTTAAAATTCAGATAAATTATGAACTGTCAATGTCAATCTTGAGTGCAATCTTATCACAAAACTTGAGGTTAATTAGGAAGGATCTCATCCTTCTAAATCCATATAAGCTTAACATAATAACTGAGAACTGAGATCAATTACTCGTGGTACGTCAAGGGTACGAACTTATATGGTAAAGATTGAGTGCTTGGCCTGAATGTTCAAAAGTCAAGGTCAGAAAGCATTCCAAAGGCACACTTAAAATTTCTTGAAGTCACAAGTTGGAAGCGGGATGGGGGAAGGGATGAAAATCTGACATGTAGAACTAATGGCTAGGGTGAATAGAGATCCGAACCTTTGAGGCCAAGTTCAAAAGACATTGTAATGGTAAATAAAGAGAGAAACTGGGAAATACTGAGTCTGAAAATGGGACTGGCAGTGGTTTAGAAGCATTTTCATGCATTCAGAAGTTCCATTTCACAAACAAGAACAAATGTATCTTGTTTTCCCAGTAGGTTAATAACTTTAACTAGAGTAAGGCCCTCTGTGCTATGCAGTGCATGAGGCATTCATTGTGCCACAGACTGACATTAATATGACACTGACCCTCCCTTCCAAGCACAATCTTCATAACATTCTCCAGTCCTCTGGAAACACACTGCCACTCCTACTTTAATCATATCAAGACAAGGAGAAAAGGAGAGTCCTAAAGCAGTCTTGCTCACCCTGGGAGGCAACAAGAAGAAAAAAAAAGAAAAAAAGATTGGAAAGGACTCAACTTGTTTTCTGTTATTATACTTCTCTGCTTTTCTTCTTTTTCTTTATTTCATTTTTCACTGTTTTAAGGGGGGGGGGGTTGCTTTTTGTTGTTGTTGTTGTTGCTTTTTTAATTTCTTTTCTTCCTTTTAAAGAAAAAAACACTGTGAGAACATATTGTCGCCAATACTCTTGAAGGAGCTGCTTCCCAAGACCGGACTGGATATGTATGAATGTGTCTCTCTCATTGTGCCAGAAGTCAGGAATAACANGCACTGGTAGTTTCTTGTGCCTCATTTTCCCCACCCTAAGAATGGGATGATCTAAAAAGGAGGTTGTGAGACTAAGCACTCTGAGAGGATCTCTGCCCTGATACAATGCAGTCTGCTGTAAGAGATTAAAATCAGACCTGAACAAGGTAGCCCAGTTACCAGGAGCAATATCAATGTGTAGTTCAGCCTGCATTCCACCAGGGTAATTTGCACAGCCGGAAAATTCCTGTTCTGCAGAGCACTGCCCTGACAGGGCTATACCATCCTAGCACTGGGCTAGCACAAATGAGGTTTATTGAACCTCCAAAGTCTCTCAGGACTCTCTGATGGCAATGTAGTGTTGACATAACCTTTAAAGAGTGAGATGCTTCAGTTCTGCAGCATACAGGGATCATATGGTAAGACAAGTACATGCGAGGCTTGTGGAACATTTCAGATTTTTCGCGATCATATGCTAACCTTTCTGAACATGAACACTTCTGGTAAGCATTTGCCTGCTTCTCCCTCCATATGCTCGCAAAACCCATGCCACCTGAGGCCAGCACCTCAAAGAGCATTATGGCTACAGGAAGTTGGTCAACTCCATTATTATGTGTAGGCAACTACGGCTAGAACGTTCAGTGAGCTAACTTCCACATTGCACATTGTGAATTCAGGCTGCCCCACAGGAACCCAAAATTAGACTTATTACCAAGTTACTGCATGCAAGCTGTGCTGGTGCAACTCCTGGTTTGTGTGTTCCCAGCCATATGACAGAGGTTTACCTTTGCATTTGCCATGAGCTAGGAATGCGCAGTAATGGCACAGCTGATACCATATAATTCATCAAGACACTAGCTTCATCTTGTGTTTGCACTGTAGGGAGCGTGGAGAATGAAGGAAATATGCAGTGAAGAGAAAGTGGTACAAGAGTGAGAACAGGAATCGGAGATAAATGAGGAAAGAGAAGAAAATAAGCATACTGTGTCAAGAAAGAGAAGCGGGGCAAGTGATGAAAACTTCCTAGTAACTGCATGTGCCCCTCCCTCCCCCCCAGCAGTATCTGAGGAGCTCTTCATCCTCAGAGGTATACTTTCTGTTTCTTTTTGGCCTACAAATCTAGTCTTGGTGTAAAATTCATGTCTTCATTTCCCAACCATATTACTTCAAACCATATAAATGCTTAAGCATTTACAACAATACAAACTCAGAGAAGGCAAAGCTCTGAAAAGCCTTTTTGGATATCTAGGCAATAAATTTATAAAACTGCTGTGTGAAAGCCTTTTTGAGAGTCTATATACTGCTGGTATGATTGCAAATCCTCAGTCTATTGCTTGGCTCACTGAAGATCTCAAGCAGGTCTTTATTAGAATAGAGCCACCTTACTCTGTAGAGTAACTGCATTTTCTCAGCAATCAGCTACTAAATATAACACCGTTATATGTATTTTTTGCAATTAGGCTGAATCTTTAGTGATCACCTGTAGATCGGAGGCTTCTTTGTCAAAGTTCCTCAAAATCAGACAAAATGTTTTTGTTATCTACTAGCTCTGCAATTGCCAGCTCATAGCAGAATTTGTTATTTAAGGTCTGCAAAACAGTTTTTGAATGCCATCCCATGCTAATGCTTGACAACTACTATTCTCATGACTACTCAGCATCTATGTGAGGGCTGTGTTGGACAGCTATTGCAATGGTTCCTTGGCAATTTCCCTAAACATTACTATCCCGTACTCAAAGACTTCTCTTACAGTTTCTTAGAGACTAGACACAGAGGCAATTTTGCCTTCCAGCAGAGGCACTGCATTATCTGAAGCTGACTGTTGTGCCTGCCAATGAGGCTTTTTTAGGCATGGCACTGTGCTAAACAACTTTTCCTTGGTAGCAACATAATACAGAGTCCCTGGACCTCCTGGAGAGCCAATATGCCAATGTCCACTGTTCTGACCGGGCCTACCTGCCATGTTTACTACATGGAATACAGGTTATGTTACTTCTCTGCAGATTTGCCAGACGTGCTACAGGTGTGTGCCAGTGTGTTTAAGTGGAAGAGTCAGATTAGGAGCCTATATTGTGAAGTTTGCCCTGTAAAGATACAGCCCTTCTTATTTCCTTTAATAAGGTCAGTTGTGATACAGTCACAACCTTTCCACGTTCTTTACCTGGCATCTATTCCAAACACTCTTTAGAAACTAAGTCCCGTAACTTGCCCCACAACACTTTCTGGCTTCCAGAGATGCACCACCACAGTTCTGATAACCTAGAGCCTTAGGTTCAAGATGAATGTTTGATGCTAGAAGTAACAGCAGAACTGTGCTCCACTCCATTGCTTCTAGACTGGGCTTTGACACTAGCGTGATAGTAGTTGACTCACAAATGAAAGTCTGTCTTTGAGAAAACTTTCTGCAGGTTTGACAGACAGCTAGCATATTCTATGATGTTTTCTTCTGTATTAATTGGCAGGAACTATGCACAACATACCCAGCTCAGCCAAAGCTCATTAAGGGCCTTGTCTTCTCTTGTGCATTTTGTGAAGCCCATTACTGCACCCCTGATGGGCAGCAGTTATGCTGAGTTTAAAGATCACCAAATACCTTTAATGTTCCAGTCAAATTGCATTTCTCAGCTGTTTATATATTGGTGAATGTTCTGCTGCCTTACCAGATGAATGATGAAGATGTAATGGCTGTTCTCCAACTACTGAACTTGCGTAAGGAGCTGCTCTGAAACACATTTCATGGGATGATAATTTCAGTGAAATGTGAAACTGTTGCCAAAAGATGCTGAAGTTCATGACTTCATTGACTCCAGTTGCTATTGAAAGACTCCTTCCTGTTGAACAATGTAGGAAATACTCATCTTTGATCACTTTGGAATATATTTCGAAAGAATTACTCTGGATTTTTTCCTGGGAGTCCCACTGATTTGCAAGGCAATCACTTTAGTTAAAACTCCATTCACAGTTAACTTAGGAGCACTGCTGACTTGCAGCAATACAGATTGGAAGGAGAATGTACTATTGTATTTCTGCTAAACCGGGTGTTACATCTTTCCTCCTTCAAGGACTTTGCTTTCTTTTTTTTAAAGCTGGTGGAATACTCAGCTACTGTAATATTTGATAACAAATCAAACTGGTTTTGTTGTTTTAATATTGCCAAACAATGACTGCCACCCTACTTTCAGATAGATGTTTACAGAAGTAGGCTTCCCTGGATATGTCAGCCAGTTCACGATAGAGGGGCCTTAAGCATAGACAGCCTTCTTGATAAAGGGTAGTTGCCAGATCTTGGTCTGACGATTTGATCTCTTTTGTCCTAAATACAAGAAACAAAGGAAAAACATTTTGAGAATTGGTACTTTGTGAAACGTTCCCACACTGGACTTGTATACTTCTGTGACTTACAGCACTTGTATCCACGCAGCAAATGAGTAACACTTTAAACAATAATGAGAAGAATATCAAAACATAGTTAAAGCTGGTGGACACTCAGCTCAGCAGATTTAGGGAGGGATAATAGGTCACAATAGGGATTTAAGAATAAGATAAATTTCAGCAACAGAAGAGGATGGATTGGCCTTAAGTAAACTCTGTGCCTGCTAATACACAGGACAACAGCAGATGAACTGGGGGAGTGAAGAGGAGGGAGTACATTCTGTCAGAGGGATTTGCTCTAGCATTCTTACTTTTCACTGCTGCAAATTTCCCTCTCCTCCTGCCCTCCCATTTACAGATCAGCTGGGGTGAGAAGCAGCTATAGGAACCATCACATTGATAACTCCAAATTCACATTTTTTCTTAGGAAAGTAACATGAGCCTGGTCCTTCACCCAATGAATCTATACTGATTAACATTGGTCAAGGCCATCCCTTAAGCATCATGCACACACAGTGATCCTACTAGCAGTAAATAAGGAGAATAATTAAATGAGTGCTCAAGTGCTATGAAAATGACAGATGAAAGCAGCCTCTGCTTGAGGTATCAGAGGAAATATTTTTGCCTTGACTGGCTAAATCATGGAACAGGGATATAAAAAACAGCTACATGACATCTGAAACAAAACTTGCCAAGAAAAGGACACAATTCAAGAACAGACAAGTCAGGGGATGTACAATATGAAAAGGATTTCAGCCAAATGTGGATAGCTCAAGAGCTAGGAAACATGACAGAGATTTTTAAGAAGAGATTTGACAAGGATCTTCAATGTACACCCCCTTTTTCAGTAGCTGGTAAGAGTCCTGTCAAAGCCAAGTAGTGACAGGATTTCTTCACCATGTAACCCAGAGGTACCTCACTCCCAGCATCAGCAGGCTGAGACAAAGTGCCCGCAGAGCTCATCAGGTTAATCAACCAGTTCCAAAATGAGTCAGGTTTGAAGGAAAATCAGCAAGGGGAAGATGGTGTTACTAAAATTGTTCTAAAGTAATTAAACTGGGAAAGGAAAAGATGAAGGGAAGACAATTGTTTTAATGATACAAGCATTTTTGTTGTTTTGTTTTTAGACTTAAAGGACTTCCTGTGTGTTAGAGTAATTAATTAACAACAGAAGGCAAAAAAGAATTAGTTGGGATTAGTAGCTGCATTCATCAGTCAATATGAGTTGTACATGAAAGCAACGACAAAGATGCAGTTTAAAAATTGTACACAAGATGGCATGAGGATGCTCCACCAGAATTAGCTTAGTATTTGGTGCACCAACCCTAATGCCCTCACACGACTCTACTGTTGGAAACACACAAGGACAGGAGCTTAAAGAATAAGCTGTTTACTCAGAGCTGTACCATGGTTAACAAACATACATACAGTAATATCCTGAATCTACCTTGACCTTTAACCAAGAAACTCTGTTGTGTTTGAGAGATCCAAGCTCATCTTTTGCAAGCATAGCAAAACCCAAATTGTGTGTGGTCTACAGGTTTTAAGAATGCCCTGCTGAAAGCAGAATCAAGGGTTATGTTAGGCAAAGTCCTGGATGTGAAAAGCCCAATATATTGCACAATTACTAAAAACCTCATAAAATAATTTTGAGAATCAAATAGAGCAAAGAGGACATGAAAATAATTGACTCATTTACAGTAACATTAAACTTGGAAAATAACACAATAAGACTCTGGAAACACATGCGAGTTTGCTGGAAGGAGAAATGTTACATATAAAAGACTCAGCTTTAACCACAGATAGAGCTTCCAGACAATGCCTATTGTAGTGCTTCCACTAAGCTCATAAAAGAACCACAGACTTGCACAGAACAGCTGAGGCAGGAAGGCACCTCTGGAGATCACCTAATCCAACCCCCTGCTCAGAGCAGGGTCACCTACAGGAAGTTGCCTGGGGTCTTGTATATCTCCACAGCCTCTGTGGGAAGCCTATTCCAGTGTTTGACCACCCTCACAGTAGAAAAGTTCTTTCTTATGTTAAATGGCACCTCCTGTGTTTCAGTTTGTGCCCATTGCCTCTCGCCCTGTCACGAGGCCCCACTGAGAAGAGTCTGGCTCCTTCTTCCATCAGGTGTTTATATACCCTTATCAAATCCTCCTGAATCTTAGGAAGCATCTATAAGCCTTCTCTGCTCCAGGCTGAACAGTCCCAGCAAACTCAGCCCCTCCTCGTACAACAGATGCTCTAGTCCCTTGATCATCTTTGTTGACTCACTCCAATATATCCCTGTCTCTCTAGTACTGGGGAGTCCACCATTGGACCCGGCACTCCAGATATGTCTCATCAGAGCTGAGTAGAGGAGAAAAAATCACCTCCCTTCACCTGCTGGCAATGCTGGTCCTACTGAAACCCAGGAGGCTGTTGGGCCTTCTTTGAGGCAGTGATGCATGGTTGGCTCCTGGTCAGCTTGGTGTCCACCAGGACCCAAGATCTTTTTCTGCAGAGCTGCTTTGCATCTGGTTCGCCTCCAGACTGTACAGATGCCTGATTCTTCCCCTAGTGCAAGACTTGGTTGAACTTCATGAGATTCCTGTTGGCCCATTTCTCCAGCCACTTGAGGTCTCTCTGGCTGACAGCACAACATGTCTATCAACAGCTCCTCCCAGCTATGTATCACCTACAAACTTGATGAGGGTGCACTCTACCCCATCATCCAGGTCATTAATGAAGACGCTAAACAGTACTGGACACAGGACTGACCCCTGGTGTACACCATGAAGGACTGGTCTCCAGCTGGACTTTTGCCCCACCAGTTACATGAAAGAAGAATGTACCAGTAAACAATTACATTTCAGTCAGTGTTAGAAAGCTAGCATCGCTGTTACTTTGGAAGCATCTCTGAAAGACATCGGTTTCTCCAGTCATTGTTTCAGTGGAAAGACTGAAAAAGGCCTGAACCTAATACCCTCAAATATCACTTATGTCAGATCAGATGTGATAAAGATAAATGACAATGTCAGGATTTGTAAAAATAAAAAAAAAAAACAAAAAAACACATAACAGACACGAATAGATTGTGCCTAAAATACCAAGTACAAGCATGTGGGGACTGTCTTTTATCTCAGAAAATGCTAAGCTTTCAACAGAAACAAGTATGTCCTCTATAGTTTTAGGCAGTAATAAATTTGTTGGTTATTCACCAGATAGTCGTTTTCTCCAAGAACGATTATCACCATAGTCAGATTAAATGACAAGACTTGGAGACCTCAGGAAACATATGGATTTTATAATAAGACCAAAAACATCAAGTGACTTATTCACATTTAATTCCCAGTAAGGGTTATAAATTTAGTAGAAAAAATAAGGTTATTAACTACAGCAACATAATTTTCCATGTGCATCAGTGAACTGTGTAAAACATCTGAAGGGAAACTTGCTACAGAGGAGATTGCAGGCCAAGTACATTGAGAAATCTTGTGCTGTCCTTGCCTACCTATCCTTTAATCAGCTCTGCTTCACATTACTGAAACATAAAATATGTGTAATGTAATTTAATCAGTTAGGAAATATTTGTAATCGGAGATGAAGTAAAGGAAAATTTGTGGGAAGATCAGTATGTGAAAAGTCAGAAAAGATGAAAATGAAATCAAAAGGCAAAAGCACCTTACCCTACACTACTATTTTCACTGTGTTTAACAGTATAGATTAAGAACACCCTAAAATCCTAGACTTGAGGGTATGGTTTTGTGAAATTTGGACATCAGTGACGAGGCCAGTTTATAGTTTCCACCTCTCTCTTTCCATCTCCTCTGTTCTCATCCCCAGTTCATACCTATTCCTTGGGTACCTAAGACATACTGATACCTGGGTGTGTTTTGAAACCCTTTCTAAGCCAGAACCAAATAAGATCATTTCACTCAGTCCTGAGGAACCACAGCATCACTCTTGGCTATACCAAGGGGTCAGTACTGAGGCAGAACCAGGGAAGGGTGGGAACTTGAGCTAAGACTGTGCTTGTAAAGCTAGATCTTAAGCATCAACAGGCTAATGTTTATCACAGAAATCTGGTCAACAACCGACTTCAGCTACCAGGTATCAGCTCAGCTTTAAGAGGCAACTAAAATAAGACTCAACCCGAAACCTCTGAATACCAGTTTCTGCCCAGTGTTTGCCTCAGACAGGAAAGTCCCTCAGTAAGTCAAGCCTGAGATGACATCAGCTATTACCTAACTGTTTCTGTAGCTTGAAGCACAGGTAGTGCTACCAACCACAAACCCACACCTCAAAGATTTCCTGGATTGGGAGTACCATTAAAGAATCCATTAATCTTTACTTTGATTTCATACTCTGCTGAAGATTAGACATTACTCAATGATTGCAAAAGCTACCAATCCAAAACTTTGAGAAATTTCTGCATCATATCCTTGCCAATCAAAACAGAATGGCAAACCAGAACTGGAGCAAACCTTTCTTCAGTTACCCATTGGATTTGAAAAAAGCTGCAATTTAGTGGAATATCTAAGCAGCTTGTCATACTTAACATTACAATTACTCATTGATAAAAACCTAGATAAAAATGATGTAGCTAAGCACAACATACTCCTGTTTCTGTTGAAGGGAAAAAATTGCCAATTTGACTCAATAACAGCACAAGAATACCTGACTTCTGTCAGAGTTACCTACTCTCACATCCAGGCATATAGAGTTGCTCTTGAATTTGCTGTCTCTCCAGAGAATATCAGCACAAAGGAAGTATGAAGGAACGAGCAGAGGTCTGGCTTCAGTTCAGACTGTGTGATTAGTATGTTTCAACGAGGACAAGGTACAATGTAATCAGCTAAAGATACAGGTAAGCAGCAACACAGAACCAAGGGGCGGGGTGGAGGGGGGGTAAGCATAGAAAGAACCATACCTTAGAGTTGGCTCCCAGAAACCCGTACTTTCCAAGGCTGCTCCCAAGGGAGTATGGTTTATGCAACTTGGTGTTCAAGACGAAGGTATTTTAGTAGGCTGTTGTCCCTTGTGCAGCACAGGAGAGCCCTCCAGCCAACCTGCTCCAGTTTTCTTCTTGTTCTTTCAGTAATTCCCTAACTTTCAGCTGAACTTATTTAATTAGTCCTCCAGCTCCAGCATGAAGATCCCTTGCCTCCTCTTATCCTTTCCAGTTGCTGAAGTACAAAGTCAGGTGCCCCCCATTCTTCCCTAACAAAGCATATTGTGTGTATCCCTCTTTTGCAATCTCTGTTCTGGCTCTTCCTTTCTACCAGCAGTAAACACTCTGGAAGTCTATACAGTCCGGTCTGCTGCTAGTACTCAGAAGTAAGTCACCCTAGAAAACAGCAGGTCAGAGGAAATTCCTACCTACTCTTCTTTATGGCTCCTACGCCCTGGGAACTGTGGAAAAATAGAGTTGACCACTTCCTATGTTTTTGCCCTGATTTGTCTTTTCAGTGGCACTTCCTGAACATCTGCTTCTCTCCTTACTGTCTCCACCAAAGCTGTTTCTGAAGTCCCTCCTTATTTTACTGTCCTTCTCTGGAGAGTCTTTGAAGGTCTGTCTCTCACTCATTTTTGTCTCCTTCTCCTTGAAAAGAGAGAGTACAATTCTCCATTGTGACTGTGTTTTGCCTATGATAGACTTCATCTTGGAGTCATGCCAGCATCAACCCTTCCACGTACTGAGCATTAGAGTCATACAACTCAATTCCCAGTGAGCTCTAGTCATCTTTTCGGTACTTTCTTTTAAAGAGGCCACAACATAGACCCTGTTCTTCAGACCCTTGAGGCTCAGAAAATCCCCTGTTAAGAGACACGATTGGTGACTTAGGCAGAGTTGATCCATTTAAATTAGTCACTGAGTTAAAATTAATGGAGTGAAAAAAAGTGGTTCAGCAGCAAGTCACTTCATCCAGAAGTAGATATCTAAATATGATGAGGTGATTTGCACCCTCAAAGTGCTTGTTTACCATTCAAAAAAGGCACAGTGGCTAGCTTAGACGAATACCTCAATACTGCAGACATCTAAAGATGTGTCAAAAGAATGGCAGCCAAAGTAACCCTAAGAGAACAGACACTCTGCCTCTGTCATCAGCATTTTCTCTTTTAGATGATTAATGATCTTATTTCATATTATTTCTTCATTCTGCTTTGCATATGCTGCTGGAGATGGCAGAAACATGTGAAATATTTTAAGTAGAATAGGGACACATTTTTCAGAATTGTTTTTGGCCTTCTTAACTATCTCTGTACACTACTGTGTATGCAACACTGAGTACTTGTAAACACATTCACTGCTTTGTTTTATGTCTTTATAACACCCTTTACTCACCAGATGTTATGTCATGTGAGTACACTAGATACCCGTCTGTCCCACATACATTTCTAAAATGCAAACATCAAAGGCCGAGTGCTCCCACCAGTGTGTGTACACAATGTTACTGCTAAGATGTGCTATTGTTATTTTTTAAGCAAACACATTTAGACATAAAAGCCAATTACACGGCACTCATGTAAAAATGGTTATATTAAATCTAGATGCTTTGCAAATACAAAATTTTTACAATGTATATATAACTCAGTTCCCAAAGTCAGTGGGAGTTTCACTACACACTTCCGGAATGATCAGAAGCCTGAAAAACATGACCTTTGTGAGAGTATAGAAAGAACTGGGCTTGTTTAGTCTAGAGAAGTGAAGACTAAGAGGTGACATGATAACAGCTTTCAAATATGTACAAGGTTGCTACAAGAATGGAAGGAAATAAACTGCTCTCCTTATCCATCATGGAGAGGACAAAGAATAATGGGCTTAAATTGCATGAAGGAAATTTGAGTTTGACACTAGGAAAAGCTTTTCTAAGTGTAAATCCAGATTGCCAGGGCTGGCTGTGGAGTCTTCCTGCTGGCAGTTTTCAAGAACAGGCCTGACAAACATGTGTTGAGTGGCTTAGGTAGGGCTGATCCATGTCAAGGCAGGGGGAATGACCCTACAAGACCCCTTCCAGCTCCATTTTCTATTAATTATAACTCATTGAGAAGCAGCATTAAGCAAAACTTGATTACCTTCTTGAAAAGTCTTACTATGCTTTTCATTCATATATCAACATTATCGCATTCCATTAATTATCATGTTTCATCAGACAAGTACAAACCTGGCAGCAACACAAAATGAAAGCGGTTGCCACAGAGGAGCCACCCGCTTGGTGAACACAGAGCCACCCGTGCCCATGGAGCTCAGCGGCTCTCAGCCCACTGGCCTCCCTGCTGGGGATGCTCAGACAGCTCAACTAGGCTGTCAGATAAGAGCTACCGTCCCTGAGAAGACAGATAATTCTTAGATATTATTAAGAGAGCCCCTTCTATAAAATCCATGTGTGGCTCTTTCTGCATCTTTATGCTTTCTAAACATCCATTGTCATTTCCACAACAAATTTCCCTAAATTTGAAAGCAGATACATAGTAGAAGACAGATTATTTACACTCATGTGAATATCAGTTTGTAGTATTCTTTGTTCTGTAGACATCTCTGGTTTTGTAATGGTGAATTTGAAGGGTAAAATAAAAACTATTTGTGCCAGGCACAGTAAATGCTCTGAATTTAGACTGAAAGTATTCTACTGTGTATTTTCTTAAGAAATGGATCGCATGCAATTCAGTGATAGAAATACTGTTTCTTAACCTAATTTAATAACACAATCAGACTGACCTCTCCTACACACAGTAGTTGAGAAAAAATAAGAGCCTTCAACAGACTAAACAGAAGCTACCCTAGTTTTTAATCAATAGTCGTATTCCCACTGGCTATGTATTTCAGTTCAGAACATTGTAATTAAATACAGTGATGAGCTGCATTTCTTTACGAATGAAAGCTCTTGCTTTCACATATATATATATATAAAAATATATATTAAAAACACTATAATGTATTTGCTGCTAAAATCAAATCATAATGAGTCTAAACAGAGGTATATAAATAACCTTTTGGAGAAGTCCTTACATTTGAAGGATAAATCCCTTTAATTCTGCCAATGAAATACTTCACCATGGTAGTTTTTTTGGAGGTTTTCAGAATACTGGAATGATATAATAGTAGTATTATTTGGATTTAAAAAGAATACATGTTATAAAAGTATATTACAAAATTCCACTTAAAATGAAATTTAAGAGCCTACAGATACACAATGTCATATTCACCTAAGTGGTCCCACTGATTTCCAGTAAGTCTATATACTTAAGGTGAATGGGGTTTCAGTACTACATAGATATTTTGAACTTATTTTCCTTTTAAATATGCAGGTTTAAAATAATTCATAAGAATGTTCAAACCTAAACAGTAATGCTGGAAAGTTCACATACAGCCTACCATTTTGCCCATAGGCAATTTATGAAAACGTAATTAGAACTACTATTGCTTAGCAATCACACGCACGAAAGTACTAAAGATTTAGGAAACATAATTGCATTTCTAATAAAGTTTCACCGCTTTGTAATATTAGACAAAACTCCGATTTCTTCTCATAAGTAAGGGAAAATAATCCTCGTCATTTCGCAGCTTAAAAAAGGCTAAAAAGCCATACGAAGGTGCTATGAGGACAGGTATATCCTCATTCTAATCCTCAGAGATTAGTTGCATATCTCCAGTGATTCTGCTTTGCATAAGAATATCCTTTTACCCTTGACTTTATCACAAGCTAAAGTTAATGGGCCAAATGCATCTGTTGGCTACAATGGTCTTACTCCAAGGACAAGTTTGGCTTAGCGTAAAGAAACAAGGTTGACAGCAGCCTAGAGAACTGTAATTGTAAGAAACAACCCTACATCCTGGCACCACCTCTTAAGAATGTATTCAAGGTCAAACGTGCAAATCAGAAAGAACAAATGTGATTTTCAAAGCATTACTTTTTGGTTTAGTAAACAATACATTGATCTATTGATTTTTTTTTTTTTTTCATCTCTAAGCCTCTCAGAGCTAAATATTTCTTACTAAGTGTTCAGTTCTTTAAGAATCACATGCACAGAGATATCCCATATGTACACACGCACAGACATATTGCGTAAGAAAAATTAAATGGATAGTTCTTCCCCAAATTAGACACATATCATAGGCTGGCTTCTGCCACACCTCATATCACTTCAATAATATTGCAAATTATATAGCAAACCAGATGTGTGTCCACTGAGAGACTTTGTTCAGCCAAAACTATCTCTGTGTCCACTGGTACCTCCACCAAAAAATCTTCAGCTGTCTACCACAACGAGAAGTTCAAAACACTGAAGGTGATGCCATCTTCAGCTTCTTGTACTTCAGAAAAAAAAAAAAAAAAAAGTGTATTGATTGTTTTTTCCACTCATAACACAGAAACCAATGAATATTAGACTACTTATTGAAGAATAATGCAGCATTTATGTGGATATCTAGCACAGGACACTGAAGCCTCTGTTACTTGTCATTCAGTTTAAGATTTTGTGAAGGATGGGACGTTCAGAAGGAGGTGTTTTCCTCTTTAAGAGAAAGAGAAGAAGCTTTTGGAAAGACTTTGCAGAAGGATGCATTAGAAAGTAAGAACTCCATCATGCAAAATGTTAGTTATGTGTGCAGGGCAATCCTTAGCTTAAAGTGCAAGGTTGTGAGGATGCAGTTCCAACCCAAAACATTCTGTTTATATTACAGAGGACAAACTGATACAGAGGACCACAAAAGTCATTCTCATCTAGAAGTTATGGAAGGATCAGCTTAGCTGAGCATACAGCCATCAGACTCTTCTAGGTCTCTCTAATATCTGGAAAACCAATCCATCAGAGGTGTGCCATAATAATTCAAATTATATTTTGAACTCGTTTTGCAAAAACAGGTTTCTATCAAACAACAGTAATGTACCAAAGGTCTTGACAAAAGAACAAGTGACCTACCACAGTATTATTTCTTTTGATGGATATATATGTATAATTTAAAGCCTCCTTAAAAGTTTGCTAAACTACTAAAACTTTTTATAGCAATTAGTTCATTCCTTGAAAGAGAGGAATAAGAAATAAAAGTCACACATGGCCCTTAGAGATGCTATACCTTCGTTGTGTCTCTGTTAAAGACCACAGTAAACAGCAATTCAACCTGATCTTGGAAAAAAAGGCAATTTGGGGATTCACCTGAGAGAGGTGAGTCAGCAGGAGCAGGGCCAATGAATTTACCTTGGTGAATTCTGACTGATGGGATATATTCCTGGGTGCTACATGTAGGTCTAATGCTTACATTTGAAAGCCAAAACACTGAAAGGAAGCAAAAATTATTTGAAGAAAAGAGAAGATGTCTTAGGCTGAGAGACTTCATCTCTTCATCTTATCCAAAAGATCAGGAGCTGATTTGATTCCAGTTAAAGACCCTTTACTCTGAAGATGTAAGTTAGGGGCTTACCAATTTAGCAAAGAAAGTCATAACAACAACAAAAAAGGCTGGGGTCTGAAGCCTAACTAAGTCCAGTTAGGAATAAAGAACATGAAAGTGAAATCAGTCGGGACTCTGTACAGGAATATGGTAGATTCTCTTCTTTCTGGTGCCTTTGGGAAAACACCGGTTGCCTATATGGGAGTTATTCTTCATTTAATACAAACTATTGGGCTTGTCTCAGACAGCACTGTGTGGCCCAAGCTGGACGATAACATTAAGGATATCAGGGTTGGCTGGGAGTTTACCATTACCACAGTCACAGTCCTCCAACTCAGGGCACCTGGGGTCCCATAGCCCATCATCCATGTTGAAGATGGAGTTGAAGAAGGCCTCTGCTTTGTTTCTGCTTTGTCTATTTGTCTCAAATTGTTGTGGCTTAAGTGAGGAAGCTAGAAATTTCCTAATAAAATAGGTTAAAAAAAAAAGTTTCCAAACTTCTTTTCTTTAAACCAAGGATTCCAATTGTTATTGCATGTGAGCAGACAAATTTGAATAACTCTCATGTCATCAGGCATTCCTTGAGGAATGAACAGGCTTCACCATGCCTTCTTATTACGTATTTCAAATCCAGAAATAAACACACAAGTGTACTTTAGTTCATAAGTACCAACTACCGGAGGAGGAGGTAGGTCATCCTAATATTGCTGTATATGAAGCGATTTAAAATGATCCCTCTGTTAGTAAGCAGCAGTAGTATACAGTCATTCCTCAGTGGATAAGCCACTAAAGAAAAACATTATGCACATTTAGCATTGCATTATTATCATAATAATATATGTAAAGTTGTATACAGCTATCTGCTCTGGAACCCTGAACTATTTTTATTCCCTTGTCTGCTCAGAGAGTGCTGCCTCTTCTGCTTACTTACCCAACGGAAGATGGCATTTCCACTGAACCATGAACCTGCTTTGGCATAACAAATGTTCCTGGATGTTTCTCAGAATGTGTCACAAAGTGAACATCTTTTGTCTACTCCAATTATATCAGCATTGTTCCCTTCTTCTAGCTGTCATTTGAATATCTTCTGTTTTCAGCCCTTCTTCTAAGCTTTAAGGCCTTTCTTCCTCAATCACTACATTTGTGTCTGATCATAGAAAAAAGCCACCATGCTACTTGATGAAGCAGGGGAAGTAGCCGTTTCCTTAGACTTTGTTATGTCTTTTACCTATGAGAGAATCTGATGCTGCATTACTAATGGATCAAAGGTCTTCCATTGATTTCAGTCAGCATTTGTAAGTCTAAAAATACATACAGGCTGAGACCATCAAACTTCCTACTCATTTTGAATCAGCCAAGCAGAGTTCAATGTTCAAGATATTTGTTGGAAGAATATTTTCCCCTTGTACCAACAAGAGGGTGCTTGGAATGATGCAACATTTCTATACAACTGTGTAGTTTTACTTACACACCCTGGAATATTCCAGTCTCCTTTACACTGAATTAATTCAGTTAGTTCTGTTACCAGAATAACTTGTTTAATTCAAACGGCAGGCCTGGCTGCCACAGCGCTGTTTGGGAGGAAAAGCTGAGCAACCACAATGCCGTGACTATTTCATATTACTGGGGGCTCACCTGTACTGCTGACACAGGGCTGGGGATTAGAGAGGAGGTGGTGTGGACATCATGGAAGTAATATGCCTCTATGGGGCATATGGGAGGCTAACTGCAATTTTGATTTCCTCCCCTTCTACTCACACGCATTTGAACAACAGCTTTGAGACAATTTGAAAGTATTATTGTATTTTTCACTGTAATGGTTAGTCAGCAGATACCACTTCAGGGTACTAACACCAGCCCCCAAAATTCCGTGCTGTGGTGATAGCAACAGTCCTCCTAGCAGCAGGGCTGCTGTAGCTTGCAGGCTTACAGAGCTATATGACAAAGAGGTGAAGAGCAGGAATAACTCAGCCACACATTTTCACAAGTCTTCCCTACATTCTCATAATCCACATCCCTAGTACAAGGAAGTTTGAACAGCATGCATCATTTTACAGTCACCACACGCAGCTGAGTCCAGCAGCCCAGAACATACCACCTTCACTGCATGGAAACCTTTTTTCCACATCCTGAGATTTTACAGCAAGGCAGGACCCTTATTTCTGTGCAGAGCGCAGGCACCACATAGGGATGTCTCACCATCCCCATAGGCTGAAAAATGGCCTATGCCCCCTTGTATACTGCAAACAAAGAGGTTTTTTTCTGCATCAGCCATGGGGAACTTCTCAAAAAAAAAAAAAAAAAACCATTTGGCAACACGCTTCAGAGCATCTGCACGGACCTCCCAGGCCCCGGGGTCCCTTACTACAGAGAACATAGATGTTCCCAAACTCCCCTGCACGTCTGAGCCCCTGAGCCCCACAGGATGCAGGCTTAGGCCCTCTGTTTCATTCTAGTGCACCTTGACACAAACCCGTAGCAAAACAATGGTAAGGTTTATTTAACATGGTTTAAAGCCAAGATTCAGAGGTATGTATGCAAGGGGTGGAAACAAAAAGGCTGCAGGAAAAACAAAATACAAACTTGCTTGCAGTACTTCCTACTCATTGAGGGTATTTACCCAAAACATAGTCCTTGGACTGCTGATCACTATTTTCCATATCTTCCCTCATTCTCGTCTCCTAGTTTAGATGATTTCCTTCTGTGCTGTTTCTGATGGCTTTTCCTAGAGACTTACACTTCAGAGACCCCTTCCCATTTTTCCACCTTTTGCTTTCTTTCAGATTAAGTGCCCTCCTCCAGGCTCACATGACTTATATGCATCCATGAGAACTGTTGAGGTCAAAAGCGTCCCGTATATCACTTACTACAAACTGTATGCAATATGACTGTATTTTGTCATTTTCTTATCAAAACAATTCCAGACGTAAGAAGGAGAGCCTAGATGAGATGAATCTCAAAGCTGATGGCTCCCTACAGCTCCAATTTCCTGTCAGGTTTTGGACATTTCTAGAGAAACCAGGTATGTAGTAGATGTTACATGAACTCAGTTATTTCTGGTTGAAATAAAACTATCTGCTTTAGAGAGCATGTATTTAGTAAAAGATCAAGCTTTAAATTACTTGAATTATCTCATTCATAATTTCTATATTCAGATAGCTTCCCTGTGCAGCTATCAGTTTATTATGCCCTTGTTTTTAGAACACCTGAAGTATCTGTTGTATTTAATTAACATAAAAGGAATATGTTAACAGCTCCTCTGTGTGACATATTTTTCTAACATCCTCCTTTAAAGCTAAGGAGTAATGGCACATATTCAATAGAAGACCCTTTATTACTCAGTTTTGCATTGTAAACTCTAAAACATTTTTAAAAGAAAGTAGGAGAAAGTGAAATCTCCATAATGTTAAAGGTTTCAGACTCTCTAGAAAATGAATTATTTCCTGAAGATGAGGAAAAGGATTAGGAAAAGGCCCTTTTCACCAAAAGACTTAGACGTCAGTACAGCCAACCCTGCATCACATTTCCTGTACTGTAAAGGGTATGATATGCCAGCTAGAATCAACATAGAGTCAAACTGCAAATTAGATTACAGAGCTGAAAATAATTAAGCAATAATGACAGAGGAACAGGGTTTTTCTTGGGGCTTAATGACCCGCAGGGAGGAGCTGAGATCTTTAATGCTAAACATCAGGAAGAAAACTGCTACAGTGTATTTTTCCCAGCCCTTGCATGTACAAAGGGCAATGCCACTCTGCTGCAGCTCCCAGAGAATTAATGCTCACAGTGCTAGTCAGCCAGATTTATTTATTTGCCACCAGACTCAGTCTGGGGCACTGCAGGGCCCTGGCTATGGCAAAGTAATTGGAGATGAGATGACAAATAGACAGCTGTCTTGGCCAGTTTCTGTCGTGTAGGGGTAGAGGGATTGAATCAGTTGTCCACTGCAAGCTTTCCTGTTACATGGAGTAGGTGATTCCAGTCATCTCTTGTCCTCTCTGCACCAAGAAAGTCCCACCACCTCTTCCCCAGGCACCTCACCTGACCTTTCAATCCCACATTCTCCAGAAAGCGTCTAATTCCTCATATTTGTCATCCCAGCCAGCCCCATCCCTCTCCCCCACACCTTCCCCTTACCCTCCCGCACTCAAGGCGGGCAGCTTCCTCTCGCCGTCCCTCCAGTGCAGGGCACACAGGGCTTCCAGTCCCCTCTGCCTCCTCCCCCTGCCCCCAGCAGGCTGCCGGTGCTCGCACCCACGCTTTGCTTCTCTTTGCACCTTGTCTGTGGGGTGCTCGGGTGAGCATTTCCCTCTCCATGCTACTCCCTACCCTGTGCTCCCAGCTCGGAGAGGAAGCCATGAGCCAAAGCAACCCAGCTCCTTTCTTGTGTTTACAGCAGAATGAAATCTGTGTTTTCAGCAGAAAATGGTATTACAGGTGAAGACATAGCTAAGATGCAACATATATTTTTTCTTCTGATTTAGGTTTTTCTTCCCACGCTTTGTTATCATTTACAGTCTTATAGTTATTCCTGCACAACGGATAGAAAGCAGATAAAATGTATGCTTTTTATGCTTTCTTTTTTCTTTCTTTCTTTTTTTTTTTTAAATAAACAATGTTTATTCTAGCTCCTGTTAATGTCCACAAAAAAAAAAAAAAAAAAAGCACCTATTATGCCAGCAAGAAAAAGACTCCATGCAAATACTATTTTTTATCCCTAATCAAAATAGAGTTATTCTACAAACTTAATGAGCTACAGTCATCTCTTGTGCAACTGTGCTGGAGTCACAGTGGGAATGGATTTGGCCCATTCTGTGGAAAACAGAGCTCAGAGGTCAGGGTGACCTGATTTGCAGCAAGAATGTAAATACAAGTAATAGAGTATTTTTATTTTAATCACTGAACTGCAGAATAATAATCTAATTTCTAGACCTGGGTTTTTGTTCAATGGGGCTCAGTAACGTAAGCCCAAGATTTTCTGCATAACAAACCAACAGTAAATTACACATCAAAACATGGATCATAAACCCCTTTTTACCAAATTATTATCGTAAGACCAGTATTAATAAGTACTATTTACACACCTGGATCTACAAAGTGCTTCTCAAGCTGGTTGAGCAAACTGTAGAGCAGAAATCTCATTGCCTGTTCCTAAAATGTAGCCACTTCTGTGACAAAAAAACAGCAGCTGTTAACACTACACAGCTGTACTAGACAAAAGCTTTGGGCATAAAATGAAGATGATGACTACTTATCCTAAATTGCAAGTGAAGTGTAAGTAGGTAGAAAGCACGGTAATAATCCAAACACAGAGAGTAATACACTGCCATTCTCTTGCCAGAAGCGGGAGATTGTACTTACAAGGACATCAGTCTTATCCAAAACCCCTGCAGATCTTCGCCCATTAATGTCACAGCCAGCGATCAGCTCTGCACTGGTGTAAAGAGAAGATCACAGTGGCTAACCTGATAACTGCATCTTATTCTTAAGAGCACCTCAGCGTTTTTCCAGGACGGCCTCCCAAAACCAGCCCCTTTAATTTGTGAGTTCTCACAATTCTGTGCTGCAACGGATCACAAAAATGCAGCCTGTGATGAACAAAAGGTGTTTCCCATCTCTCTCTCAATGACAGTCTCTTCCTTTTTTGGTTAATTTGGATGCTTAATGGAGACCTGGCTGATGGAGATGCTTTTTCATCTTCTCCAAGCCCCCTCCCTCCAAAGGAAAATGAATTGCTCAGAAACAATGACAATATAAACAGCAAAATCTGCCATCTTTCTTCCGCATGAAATCAGTTATCTTGAAGTAATATAGCTACAGATTACATCAAATATTTGCATGTATGCTTGCATGTGTGTACTTTAAATGCCCAATAAATGCACAGTACTTCATCTCACAGCCAGGACTGCAGGCCCTACTTCAGATATTGCTAGTGTCACATCAAAAAAAGAGGATTCTCCAGTAATTTAAACACTTTCAGATTAATTTTTTAAACAGTTCAGGTGGAAAAAAGTATTTTTTCAGCCTCAGTTATAAGAGCAGCCTGTTGCTAAAGTTTGCATTCAGCATGTGCCATCTCCAGATGCAAATTGCATAACATGATATTTTTCCCAACTCTTTTCAGATCCTGGTTGTCATGAAATATTTTCAAGAGGCTCACAAGATGAGAAAATACAAAAGCCCAGTAATGTTTTCATCACCAGAGGCACAAGCTCCCTAGATGTCCCTGCAACAAACAGTATTCCTTCAAGTTTCCTCTTCTCCCCTCCCCAGTGGCTCTGAATCCTCTGGAGAGACCTCGTCCTCCTCCATCTCACTGACAGACATCCCTGCAGTGGGGGGTACCTAGCCATTAAGAAGCCTGTTAAAAAAAAAAAAAAATCTGCCTGCCACACTAACAAGAAGAAAGGCAAAATTTGCCTAAGAACGATGTGACAGATGAAAATGTCCTTGGGTCTGTCAGACTGCAGAGAAGAAAGCGCCTTACAGCCAAAAAGACAAAAGCGGGGAGTAAAAATGCCACGCTAGCAGGTGAGAGCAAAGGCTTTTTGCTTCGTTTCTCCCAGGGATAGGGTGGAAAGACATGCATTTCTCCCTAGGTCTTGTTCCTCCCTCTCTTGTTTATGCACCTCCAGCTGACCTGATTATGTCAATGCCTCCTGAAACTCTTTCTAACAACTTCTCTCCATCGCAGTGACACTTCTGATGAAAGCAGCGTTCAGCTGACCCAGGGAGCGGTGGCACATTCCTGGAACTGGCCGTGGCTCCTGTGCCACTGTCAACTTTGCAGATCGGGATTTGCTACCCTAAAAGGAGAAAATGGCAGTAGGCTGGAGGAGAGAGCTGCGCTGTGCCCATCGCCACCAAGGAGAAAGAGCAGGCTCAGCTTGGTCCTAACCGAGCTTTTACACTGCTTTCTGCATTCTTCCTTTTTTCATTTCTTCCTTAGGGAGGGCTGTTTACATTAGGTCTATCAGTGTTGGAAACAAAACATGAAGTTTCTTATGACATTAGAATTATTCTTCTTCAGGGAACAGGGTACTTGTAAACAAGAACATGTTAAGACATAACATAAACCCATTTTGTTAAGTGTAGTACATATCAGCTAATAAAGAAAGCAAGTCAAATTTACAACTGTGACTAGCAAAGATGAGGGGACTTTTTTTCCTTAGGTGATAGTGTGCTTTAAAAGGACAGTGAATCTGCATTTGTTGGTGGGAAAAGCTGGAACACAGCCAGAATTCAAACCAGGTGATGACTCCTGCTGTTCTTTCACTGGGTCAGATTTTCAACTCTGCTTTTTGATTCTGTTAATATGCTTACTACAATTTACTTCAAATTCTTTAAATAGTGACAAGTTATGAAACTCACCAATCCTTTTATTTGCTTCTTTTCTGCCTCCCTTTTGGACAATATGTGATGGTGGACAAAAATTAATTCATTACAATGATATATTTCTACAGTATAATAAGAGTCTTTTATAAGGGGAAGTAAAGTATAAATTTCTGAGATACTAGCAGCAATCTTTCAGCACTGTGGAGTCCATATTTTTTCTGTACTGCCTGTGACCACTTATTTTATTGTATCTTCACCATGGCCAAACACAACTGCTTTGTACTTTGATTTGAATTTTGTGGCATGTCCAGAACTTAAGCCTTGGGGATGAGTAACAAACGTCCAAAATCCCACACGTCCAAGCAGGTACTCCTTGAGTATGGTATCCAGCAGTCCTGATGACTCTGTGTCTAGTAAGGTAGGATTTGAGGCTGAGATGTTAGACCAACACAAATTCCTGAACTGCTTCCAAAACACCATCCTGTACTCCTGACACCAAACAAAAACAAAACCCTTAAAAATATGAGCTACTTATTAATGTCACTTTTTATATATTATTTCTAGTTCTTCATTCTAATACTTGCCACTAGAAATACTAAGGGTATCCTATCTACTGTATGCAATAGTGTACAAGGGACACTGAAAAGGTTTTAAGGATTTTTACAGTAAAATAACTTGTAAGGTATTACTTACACATCTGACAAAAATACTCTGTTGTCTCAGTGGACAGATGGAAACGTGTCAGAGGAACAGCATGTTCTCAGATGAACTAGGCTATGTGCTTATACCTTAAAAAAAAAACAAAAACTGATGTTTTCATATTGAAGAGACTGTGGAATAATAGAAAATTTTATTAAAATGAAGATCTAATCGGCCATGGTTCATTCATTTCTATTTAATATGGCTTAATCTGAAGCCAGAACACTTCTCTTGCTTTTCCTTATTTGTTAATACCTCTGATTTAAAACAGTATATTCTCCTACAACAAACAAACAAACAAAATAGACAAGTTATTTCATTTTGCCTCACGGCTCTTTACCAATGAGTATAAGGAGTAATATCTTTTATTATCTGGCTTTGGTTAGGCACAAGGCATGTAATGAGAGCATTCTTTCATCTTTATTCTGTGTAAGAAGTCCGACCGCTGAGAATAAAAAAAATAAGCAAATAATAAGCAATTTTGACATGAGGATGAGAAAGACTATTAACATGTTCCTTCTTTTGTGGAGTTCTACAATATTTCCAGTGGAGAGTTATATGCTATCACTTTCTGACAAGAGAATACCATTACCTGTGGGGATCCAAAGGAGGAAGGTTTCTCTGCCAGTAACCAGCTTAGCCAACAAGACCTTAAATGTAATTGTTAACCTGACTGAGATGTTCTTCTGTTCAACTGTTGGAGGTAGAGCCATGGAGCAAGAAAAGCAAATAGGAGAGATGTTCTCTACCGTGGTGCTGGCTTATGAGAAATTCAGCTTTATAGGATGAGCTGTAGTTTAATTATTCCTTTGATTTTACATGCCACTGTCTGCTTGTCCATTTCACAAGCACATTGTTCTCAAAGCCTGCAGCAATGGATCAGCCCCACAGACCTAACCAAATTAAAAAACAAACAAATAAACAAAAAAACACATCCTTTTCCAACTCACCTTAAAGAAAGAAGGCTTTGGGGGTAATACAGTCTCTTTTGCCAATAAAATGCCTGCTCAGCTTACATCTATTCACCATGTTGTCTTGCTGTTCTTCACTATCAGGTCTCAAATTTGATTGCAAGCAGTTTTCAGCAGGCATCATGTCTTCTTTATCCCTGTAGACACTCCAATCTTCTCTGCAGAGTCATAAAGAAGCAATGAAAAACAGTCACACACATCCATCAACCAACCTGGCATAAGTACTAGTCACTGAAGACAAATCTTTGCATGTTATTAGACTCATGAATAATCCAAGAAAACAACAGCTGAGGAACAAGAAGAAATCCATGGTGAGATTTTCCAAGCTTGTCTTTGAGAAACACAGTGAGGGTATAAATACACATTTTCAGAGGACCCTGATTTCAGGTTGTCAATCACTTTCTGGATCCCCAGTATAGCCCCTTTTTGTTGGCAGGGCTTCGTCCTTCCACTCCTTCTTGCAACCTCCCTCCTGTCTGGCACTTTGAATCAGGGTCTTCCCATGACCACAGTGTGAGGGATGAAGCAGGCAAAATGGCTGATCTGAAAAAAAAAAAAAAAAAAAAAGAGCTGCAGGGGAAAGTTTTAACATGATTCAGTTCCACCTACAGATTTGGCTTTTGGCATTCAATGTGTCAGTCAGATACTCACGGCTGCACTTGGACCAGCCAGCAGCTGCTGCAGGCAGCACAGAGCCATGTGGTGAAAGGATGGAAGAGTTCCCCGCCAGTTTTTACAGCTATTGTGTTAAAACTACCATGGTGTGACTGGTTCAAAAGTGTACCCAGCATGGTTAAGTAGACCAGCCAATTCACAGCAGGTGAGACCCTGGCCTCCCTGAAGTCAGGGAAATATTGCCTGTGACGGGCACAGAGTTTCACCCTCTCTATCCAGCAGTGGGAAGTACCCTGACTAGCTGCATCTATTTAGAGCTAGGTCTTTCCATTTAGCCATAGCAAGTAGGGCGTACTCCACCTAAATGCCTAGGCAGGGATTGTAATTCAGTTGTTACTTCTTTGTGTCTCCCACCTTGACCAGAATTAAACTGTAATATTGCTTTGCAAGGTGGAGCAGGTTTCTCTTCCTTCCTTCCGTGCAATACGTTTCAGCCTTGATCATTTGGCTTTGAAGGACTCAAGGGCAGAGTGTGTGGGATGTGACATTTACCAGTATTCCTCTTTTATTCTTTGTTCAAGGTGTAAGGTCAGGTGAGAATTTTGCTTTCCAATTTTGACAAACACTGTTCATCACACACCCACACAGAACGCAGGGAAAAGAAAAACTACCTACATTCACCATGGGAGAAAGATTATGCTGTATGGGCTGGGTGCAGGGTTGAGAACAAGGCTTTGGCTTTCTAAATCTTATTCTGACGTGGTTTCTTCCTGAAGTGCAGGTAAGACACTTAACTAACTCTCTCTGTTTGTACGCAGGAGATAATAATTATTGGTTTTATATTTTATCTGTTTCCATAACACCCGTACGCTCTGTCTAGAAAAATATGCAGTGCAGTTTTATCCCAACAATATTTCCCTGTATCGTATAGTTACTGTGAAGATTAGTTGAATTTCCTGAAGAAGCTCTATATGAATGCTCAGTGTCTCTGTCTCCAATAAAAGCTGAACATATTCTCCATGCTCAGGAGCCAAGTCTGCAAAAACAGATGAGTCTGCTCTTTGCTCTGAGGGACAGCAAATGCAGATCAGCCAAGCAGAGGGTCTTGCCACAGAGAATAACCGGTGTTTGCCCACCAGTGCTGAAATCTAAGGGAAATTAGAAGTTCAGTGCTTCTACTGGAACAGTGGTGCACAGAGACAGATGAGTTTGTAGAGGTCTGATAGAGGAAGGCACCGCGAGTGTCAAAGCATGTGTCTAATTGCCTTCCTTAATCCATGCCCAGGGACAGACTGATACTTTCTCACACAAGCAGCTCTGCAGTACACAAACTCATGCAGGCTGACACTTTCCATCCATCCACACACTTAGATGCACACACACTCCTGCTGATTTTACACATCCTGTGTCTGTGCATGAACTGTGAAATTGCGGGAGAGGCTGATAGCAAGGTTTCCCAGTGCTTGTTACAACAAATATCCTGTATCAATGGTATGTAACTTAGCCAAATTTCCCCTGTCTAGCTCCAGCTGAAATTTTCTATGCCAACTGTATACCACAAGTCAAATGCCTTTTGGAAAACCTTTACAGTGAAATATTTCAGACAGTTCAGTCAGCTGAATCAGGCAAAAAATGCACTGTTATGTCTATGCTGGAAAAAAAAAAAGAAAAAAAAGAAAAAGAAAAAGAAAATCTGGGTAACCTGCTAGTAGAGATGCTCTTAGTAGCCCCACATTTTGCAGCAGGAATTTAAGCTTGACTGGATGACATGGCCCTTTATTTCAAGGGTGTGCTTTTTGCTATCCCCATGAAATACTGCCCACATTTGCCCTGGTGACTGATCTCTGAAGCATCCCACCTTGCAGTGGAAAATCTGGAAAATCTTCAGAGCTAAAAGCTGCAAAAGGAGCAGGGGGAAGTCCTGCCCAGTCTCCCAGTCTCCTGCACGTGATGAGCCAGCTCAGCTTACCAGAGACTTTGCCATGATTTTCATGCTCCCCCTTGAGGCCAGGGCAGGATGAGAGGATTCATCCTAGTCCCAAAGTGCAGCAGAAGGAAGCTGGCTTTCACAAGCATAAAAGGATTTGTCCTCCCAGGCATTGGCTAGGGTGGGTTTACAGGGGTCTCATAGCTCTGACTTGCTTTTGTGCACCACTGGGGCCAAACTTCAGGGGCAGGAAGTGGGGGCCAGGAGCAGAAAAAGACAGATGGAGTGCAACCCTCCATCACCTTCGGGGAAATGGGCATTGTGGCCTGAAAAACTCCCTTTCCCAGCCCCTGTGTCCTGCCGGTTCAGCTGTGGGAACTGATATGATGATGAGGTGGGGCCCTCAAGCCCAGAGGGGGCCCTACTCTTCAACTCTAGCACAGTGGGTCTCCACCAAGTCCCAGAGCCTTTCCTCCCTCCCTCCCTCTCACTGTACCCCAAAGAGTAGGCCATGTCCCCATCCAGGAGGTAAGGCACCTGGCTGGCTAGGGGCTCAACAAGACCCACTGCTCAGTTGCAGGCCTCACGAAAGAATATTCATGTTTGTATCTATGTTTAAAAAAGAGAAATTTTATGAGTTTTCTTATATGTAGCAACTGAAGTGTTCTTTCCTCCACTGTGGGTTGTGACTAACAGCAGTGTCTATTCATAATTTCATTTTTCCAGTGTATAAACAGTAGCCTAAGTGCTTTCCTGACTCAAGACTAAGTCGTCAGAGGGCAACACTCCTCTCACATTTAATACAGGTATATTTAATTCAGAGTTGCTGTGACAGTCCTACCCTAAACAGGAAACATCAGACACCTCTGTGGAGGCTTAGCAGAGAGTGCTTCTGACCACCGAGCCCAGACGTCATTCAGCATCCCTCCACCTACAGATCTGGATCCCACACAACCCAGTGCAGGTCTCTGTGAAAACTAAGGGGCACATATGATGTACCCAGCTAGTGGCAGCATAAGATTAATATTAAATAGCCATTTATTGTTCTGTTCACACCTCTGGAAGCAGGGCTATGAAGCAGCTCTTTCTCAGCCACCTGGTTGTATTGTGGGTTTCCCAAGGATGCTCACTCCTCCATCCACCGCGGTAGGCACTGCCCAGTCTGCACGTGCCCACACCCTCACGTACATGTTCCTGCTGCTGTGGGTGTTCAGCTCATGGGATCGGACCACAGCCAGTCTGAAATGCACCCCCACATGCCTACAGCGAGAATATCAGGTCCTCCACATTAACCATTTCACTCTGCAGAGCAACTTGAACTGCATCACACTATCTGATAACGTAGCCAATGTTTTTAAGCAGTAGAAAAACAACTATAAAAAATCGCTAACCAGGCTAATCTGGTGCCTTTCCAAGCAAATGTGCATTTTTGCCAAAATTTTCAAGACTTGTGTTTTTCAGAGCTCTTTTCATCAGGATATATACTGTGATTCTTTTAACAGCTCTTTGACTTCTGTATTTGTTTTAAAAGGGATTTTTTTTAGAGCTAAGCTGGCTTCAATCAAGAGATTTGAAAAATCTTCTAAATTCAAAACTTTCAAGATGCATGCATCCATCCTTACTGTAACATCCAGCCAGCCANAAAAAAAAAATCCTGCTAATCTTCTAATAATTCTAACACATCAATTTCATGCTCTAGCACTTCTGCTTCCAAAAAATGATTTGCATTTTTTTTCTGATTGTGTTTCTACATCTAAACAAAACTGAAACAGGTTTTACAATTCTGACTAAACACTGTTGAGTTCCTGCTGAAGTAGACAAACAATTGCTATGATTGGGAACACCGTGATATGCAAGAAGCATTTAGACAATCAGAACACATTAACTCACTTGTGTTCTTTCTTTTGTTATGGTGAAAACATGGAGAAGATGCCAGAAGATGTTGCCCCAGAAGCTTACAACTTTTTCTTACAGTCAATATTTTCATTCACCAATCTTTGTATTTTTTTCAGCTAAGTTATTTTATATCCAACTACATGGATTCAACATAATTCTGTTTTACAGCCCAATAACACTAATGCTGGGAGATTTAAATGAAGCTTTTACTGCTTCCCACAGAGTTCCCCAGACTAGTTCATAGTAAATAGTATCCCTGACGAACAGTTGATCACAGATAATCTTTGTCTTGCTGAGACAAGAAGCAAAGGTTTTTCTTCCATTTATGTTAAAGCTATGAGAAAGTATGATTTATGTACTTAAATACAGAACTCACAATACTACTTGTTTGGTTATTTCCTAGTCAATAAATCCGTCGTCTCCTCGGCTGCTGAGTATCACTATGTTTAAAGCTTGAGGAAGTAAAGCCCAGTTGAATAAAGAGATAAAATACCCCCACTCTGTAAGGAAAATTTTGCTCAGAGGCAACACTAAAATATTGTTGCATGTCCTAGAGGACATGCCTAACACAGTCTGAATTACAAACCTTACTGCAGCGTCTGACAGATTCATGGCTTCTTCTCCCTTTCGCTTGCCTACTGTACTTGCCAGTTCCTGGAAAATAGTTGTCTGTGTCACTTCTTGTATCCAAACAATATCTCCCTTGAGTTTTAACTGCTACACAAATAAAAATATGACATGAAGGACAGAGGATAATTTTGGCCTGCTGGCATTTTTTTCTGTCTGTGGGTTAAAGAAAGTTAATAAGAGAGTTTACTGTGTATACCATTTGCACACTAAAAATGTTCCTCAAGAGGTTAAAAGTTCAAAGTTGAGTCAAAGTCTGCACTGCCTCCGCTCTTCCCTTTTAATTATCCGAGGTCAGGAAGTTAATAATACCAGAAATCCCCAGTAGAGACCTTTTGCTCAGTGTATGAACTTTAAACTTGTTCAGTTTTTTTCAAAGGGTAAAAAGTTCAGTGAAAACACAGTGGATTTTCCCCCTGGTCTCCACCAATTCAACCTCAAGGGTTAAAAGTTTAACTGTAAAAGAGAAACCTTTGTTCTCCGCGCTACATTTAAAGAGTTCACTTATTAAAAGGTAAAGATTTCAAACAGTAGCTAAAGTCCAAAGTTATTCTCTCCTATAATGATGAAAATATCATAATAAAAGAAAGTCCTTTGATCTGTTATCGCTTCTCTCAGAAGCGACTGTCAAAACTTATTTTTCTCTTTATTTTGAACTTTGGACAAGTAATGGAGCCATATGGGTTCCTAAGGCCACGTGTATCTGTTAAACAGCAACATGCTGCATTTGTGAATTTGTCCTACATTTTTCAGCCAGACAATAACTTTTCCCTGCTGAAACATTTACGGCAGATGTTTCTCCACCACGACATTTTGCACAGTTTATTTCACACATGCCCAGGTTCACCGGTTCTGTTGACGGTGAAAGTGTAAAGTATAGGTATTTTCATTATCTTCATTCTCTGAAGAAGAAGATCCTCATGCTGACCTTTTAGTTACTATGCTGGTGAAAAATACACAAAACAGATAATTTTAAATATATCGGTTTTTACATAAGACTGTTCGGGTTTGTGCTGTCAGAGCTCCCTGAGGGATATTCGATAGGTGCGAAGAGACTGATACTGCTTGGCATGGGTCAAAAGGTTTCTGAAAAGAGGAAAAGCCAATGAAAATGTTACTTTTGTTTTTAGTAATTGCCCCGTGTCTAATGGCCAGGATAAGTATTTATGAAACTCAAATAGGAAATGCCCTTAGCTTGGAAGATAACATTGCTACACATGAATGTGGGACAACTGCAGTCTTGAAAAACAACAGTTTCTAATTTGGGCTGTCATTAGGGAATTTCTCATCATGTGAATTTCAGATTACTACGGTATGAGTGGTCTTTTCATTAAAGATCAGTTTATTAATGTTCAAATACTCCCAGAACAGTTAGGTCCTGCTTCATTTATAAAGAAGATAAAGCTCAGTGTTTCGGTCTTGCTGTACATGCAAGCAAAAAACCTCTCAGTGTGCCTGAAAGTGTTGCTCTGACCAATACCTATGACCGTGATCTTTGATACAAACCTCAGCAAAATCCAGATAAGCTCTCACTTCAGTGTTCTTTAGATCTGACCATCTCACTCGCAGAACATAACTGAAGATTTTCTTCCTCCTCCTGCTCATCCTGCTCCACCGTACCCACACTATGGAGGACGTTTCAGTTTTGAGAAATGAAGTTTTGAATCTAATTCAGCTCTGGAATTTCTTTTACCTGGATGTAACATACACTCTGCCTTTCTCATAGAATAATGTCCACTACTGTATCTATAAAATAACAAGCACTTCACAATCTACCTGCAAATATTCCCTATCAAGAAGCTTGTTCTAAATTACCCTTTTAATTTTAGTTCTCCTACAGACTTTGCACGACCTGTTCCATTTAATCTGTTATTCATCGAGTGTTTCTACAAGCAACTTGCCTTTATCATTTTGGCCAATTTTTACACTATAGCAAACATAAATATTCTTTAAATATTCTGAGAAACATTTTCTCTCTCTTTTATGTGGTCAGCAGTCGACTATGACACGAGCCTTTTCAAGTTCATTTCAGTAGGACAGGTTTACTATTTTGGCAGAACTACTTTACTAGGTTCAGAGGTCCTGAAGTTCAGCTAATGATACTGACCTTACGAGAGGGTCTATTTGGGCCAGCTCAGCCATAGTTACATCAGTCTCTCCAAAGGGTGCACTTCTGTTCTTAATGTCCAGCACATGTAGAAGCCATTTTGAAAAAAAAAAAAACCACCACCAAAAAAAAAGCTGCTCCACGTGACCTTCTCAGCAAGCTCTGTTCAAATCCCAAATTTACAAATTAATAACAGATTCTGTAGGTTACAGGCCATCCAGATGGAGGAATGGATGACTGAATCTGCTTATGAAACCAGCTATGAAACTTGCAATAGGTAGCATAGCATAAATTTTTATTGGAAGAAGTCTCTTTTGGACATAATTGTCATTTTACTCAACTAATTATAATTATGTTTAATATTGAAAGAAAGGCAGACTGTTCAATACAGCTGACATTAACAATATTTGTGCAAAGCACGACTGCTTCACAAAAACAGTCTGAGTTCAAGTGTTTCCAGGACTAAACTGAATACCTGGCAATCAAACCTCTGTAAATTATCATTTTAAAAGGGGAGTACTTTTCAGCTTCGGTGTGACAGGAACCATTCTAGTTCACTTTTGCTGCTCTGTCTCCACGTATGCGCTTTTGCCTTTAACTATAACTGTTCCATGTCTCAGATCTGCCTCTCCACAGGCTAACTCGATCAGGGTTTTGCTGTATCTTAATCTGTAGGCTAAAAAATTTAAGTTGCTATTTTTCTTTGGAGCAAAATAAGCTGCATGGGCTAAGTAGCTGACAAATACTGTACTCTCCTGAAGTTGTGTTTTTTTTCGTTTGTTTGTTTGTGGGTCTGTAGTGCAATTGCAGCTACAGAGCTCAAAACCAGTACTTCAGATAGTTTCTTTACTCGTCTCTGCTATCATCTCATCCCCTTCACACACACGTATCCCATACTAAAGCACTTCTGAGCTTGAAATTCAGCCTCTGACCAACAGGATAGTAATGCTTTCTAAAAGAAGAGCTCTGAACCCCAAACACCATCAAATTGCACTGGGAAGAGCAGAGGATTAGGCTTCCCACCTGCCCTCTCAGCTGGCAAAACATTCATGTGTTTCTGCTCCCCTGTTGTCCCAATCTACAGCCCTGTGCGTTAACATACTATGCAGCAGTTTGAAGTAAAACTACCAGCCGTGAGCTGTGGTAGTTTATATGCCATCACACAAGCAGATCTACAGCCTCTGCATCAGGGGTGATGACCTCCCACTCAGGAACGGGAAAGGGTGGAAAGCTCTGAAATTTCACCAAAATGAGTCACCAGCATATGTGAGAAGTACCCTGAATGACACAGCGTACTTGAGGGTGGGGGGAAGCTTGTTCTTGGATACTTTCATCATTTCTTCACTTTGTCAAGACTCTACATGTTTCATCTGCAATTCCTCCTTTTAATTCTCTGCTCAGCCGTTATGCACCACTTGTGCCCTGTTACTGTAAACTTAAATGACAAAGCTTTGTCCCTTGCCCTGCAGGAGCATACCGACATGCTAGAAACTAGGAAAAATCAAAGTAATTTGAATGTCTTTCCCATAGAGAAAGCTCTTCTGGAGGAGCCGCTCCGTATTCTCACATGTTCTGAATCTATGATGTCCTCTCCTTCTCACACAATCACCATATGTTACAAAAAGTCACCCACAGATAACACGAATCTGATGCTATAGCCCCTAAGTTTAGACTTAATGGGTCCCCTTGAACAAATGGACTTTTCTTCATAACGTTGCCCCCACTTATTTAAAATGGAAACAGACAAGAAAAATAGCTGGATGCCAGCTGCCCACAGTACACTTCAGATAAAACTTGTAAAAATAAAAATAAAAAAAAAACAATCACAAGGAAGCAAATGGCATACTGCTGTCTACAGACAGCTCTAAAAAGTGCTTTGGGATCTTATTTTATTGTAGCATTTTCATGGCTACTGTTTTACTAGGCTAAACACACCTAATGAAAGGATAATGTATCTTGTGAGTGGTTGATCAGATTATCTGACAGCTGCAGGTGATATGAAAAGTTAGAACCCCCCTACACCTCAATCCTTCTACAGGTGATTTATTTGCAACCTCTGTAGCCAAAACCAACAGATTTTATGGGATTAAGTTAATATTAATTCAATGACTGACTAATTTAGAGGAGAGAAATCTCTTCTTCTGTTATGAGTTCAAACTCTGAGCTCAGAATCAGATGTGCTGACCACCATTAGGCCCATGGTTACACCCACCAAAATTGTCTCATGCAACCAAGAGGAATGAAAGGAATAAAAGAAGAACAAAATGAGTGTTTTCAAGTAATCCCTGAAGACCCAGAGCCCTGAAGTGCTGCGCCTTTTGTCCTTTCAAGAACAGCAACAAAGGGAAATTCTTCAGAATGTGAAAAAGTATGAAGCAAGCTTTGCAAATGAAAACACATGGCATATCCCTTTTCCCCCATGCAGGGAACGCACATGTAGGGAATAACTTGGTCCCGTTTGGAATGTGTTGGACACTGAAATACAGTTGCTTCTAAAGACATAGCTGAGTTAGAAAATCTCAATAAAAGCAGAAGGATGAGCACAGAACAATACAAAAATGGCTACGTACTCTTGTCAGCATCAACTGTGGGATGAGTAGTCCTAAAACAATGGAGTCTTTCAAAAAACACAAATTAACTTAAGCACGCAGCTTTTGCAACCAAATTGTGTGTTAGCCCTCTTATTCCTTTTACAGAGGAAGAACATTGAAGGTCATTACAGCAAAGAGCTCTGGGCAAATTTCTCAAAGAAGTTCACAACCCCTCACGAAGACAATTCACTTCCATAAATTATTGGGTGATAACTATTATGAACATTGAAAAGATTTGGGCAGTACCCCATGGAAGAAAAAATCTGCTTTGAACTATCCAAAAATATGAGCAAGCCAAGTAGAAATAATTAATCATACGCAACCCATTACAATTAAAAGTGTATTCTTAAATAGCTTCTTGATTGAGAACAAATGCCTCATTAATCTGGAACATATCAATTTAGGAAAAGAAGAAATGTCAAGTAGAGAATAATGACTGACATGACACGGGACTCCACATGCTGCATGTGCTCCATCTCAAAGGTTCACAGAGAACAATCAACGCAAAGGCCAGTGGATGTGGTGAGTTGGAAAAAAATCCACTGACATTTGATTTTTTTTCTTTTTTAAAGTCATATTACTTCATTGTAAAGCATTAAATATTACAGGAGTTCTAAAGCGGTCACATTATCATCCCATCTGCTAATTTTTTTTCAAATGTACCTTCCACTCTGATATTTCTCTGAGAGTGTCTCTACTGTTATTATTTTTTTTTTAACTGTATTGTTGGAACTGCATCTTACTGTATGTCCACAAAATACTTTCTAGGAAAATGTGAGCATACTCTGTCCACGATACAATTGACTTACTTAAGAGGGGTGCAATCACGCTGGAACAATGCCAAACCTAATGCCACACAGCTTACGTCTCGGCAGGGTGTTCTGTCCTGGGCTTGGCATTATGTTATTCAAGAGGCAAGTAGGTTGCTCAGCACAAGCCAAGCTCTTGGAAAGCTCTAGAAAGACTGAAACTTATGCTTTAAAATGGCTTCACTTTTCAACATGTTTATAAAAGTTCACTGCTGATTTTCAAAGACCACATTCTAACATAAGAATGTTTCACTGTTACAATGCTTCAGTTCAGAGCAGAAACTTCAGCAATACATTGACACTAGAATCTTTGGTGCAAATGCAATTACAGATAGCATAAAAGTGTTTTTCCTTAAAGATTTGATTTTGTTGGTAGATTTCATTCAGCGACTCAGAACTGTGGTGACAAAAAATCTTTTGAGGTCTACACTGCACTACTACCAACAGGACTTGGCCAAGGCTGTATCAGCAAACCTCTTGCAGCTGTGAATTCAGCCTTAGCCAGTTAGGCCATTTAGTATCTACAGCACCATGCACCATTTGAAAAGAAGAGGGTTTATATAGCTGCTTTGCACCTATGTAAGTTCAGCGAACTTTTTTTTTTTTTTTTTTGTATTAACTTTCCTTTCCTTCCTTCTACATAAGGAAAGCAGGAAAGCCATAAAGCATCCAGTTGTGGCCCGCAACTGCCACCATGTATATGCTGTCATTATCCCTCCATGGCAAGATGTCTCCTTCGACAAAAGTGCAGATTCACATCATGCTTGCAGTTTTCACAAGACTGCAACTGTCATGATCAGATGAAACCATTTCTTGTCATTAACTGTTTCTCAAAGGAAAGGGAAGTTTCTGTAAAAAACAAAATCATAGATGGAGAAAAAAACTGGATTTTGCTGAAAAGTTATTTCCTTGTTCAGAAATAACTCGACTGTACTAACATTCTCTCTCTGTCTGAACTGCAGCAACAGACCACAGGAGTTTTTTGGTGAACTTTTTATGGGACCTCTGATGATCTGTCTCATATCTTTAATCTCCTGTACGTCCCAGATTGTAGTTCCTATTACACACTGTGAAGTTTGGGAGATCTGTTGGACTGGGGTAAAACCTGCTACTATTTCAAAATGTTTTTAAATTTGATTTGTGTGTTAACTGTAAATACACTTTTGCAATCAGGTTTACAATTGCTTGAAAGGGAGGAGATTGTAAAAAATAAAATAAAATAAAATTATAGAGGCATGGGGGAAGTGTCTTGACTGCACCTGCTGTCCAATCAGAGAATAATGCAATGCAGCACAACTTACCTTTTGTACATAATCAACAGGACTTCAAAAGCAAGTACCAAGATCAAAATCTCTCGGAGAGCTTGATTGAAATGAAAAACAATGAAGTAATACTTTGTCAAACAACACTCAGCAACAAATGCAGTAAAGGACATTGCAGATTTCACAGAGCCGTTCCATGAACAGAGAGAACAGATACATTCATCAAGTAAAGTACGAATTGCATGTAAGTCATTCTAACCTCTCTGGATATTGCAGCAGGAATATTTTTCTTATCACACTTTTATTTTTCAATGGCAGTTAAAAATAAAAATATTTAAAAACATATTCTGAAAATAGTACTATAATCGGATGATGCTGTTTATTTTCCTGTAGCTCAGCTAGCTGTTCCTTACACTTTTCCAGCCTACCAGTTCCCTCTGGGGAGAGGCTTAGCTCCCAGCCCTCACTCACCATCACAGAGGTTGCCATATTTTGACTGGTGACTGGGGAAATGGGAAAAATTGTCAAGAATACTGCATTCCGAGAATGCCGAGTGCAGGCGAAAAGGCTCTCAGGAATAATTGTGCAGGTAGATACTGCCAGGTGCAATGTAAGACCACAAGACGGGTTAGATAGCTATTAGTTTGTTGATAATAAACTCACATTCCAGTCAGCACAGGGAGCCCCAGTGGCAGGCAGTCAGGTCGGGTGTCCAGTTGGGGCTCGTCTCAGGGACGTCCCTGCCTCCACTTACATACTTTTCTTTTTGTCAGCAGATTACACATATCATGCCCATGCAGTGAGACATCAAACAATACAACCGTGCAATAACTGGAAGCTAGGGTCACTGAGACCTGATGATCATCAGTGGTGGCAAGATGCTCGCTTCGCGCTGGGGCTAGCCCATGCAAGGCCAAGCCATGCCCCTGACTCCTTGCCAACTTGCCCAGTCCTCCCTTCGCGCTGGGTGCCACTGTAGGGGGTATACCTTACTAAATCAAGTTCAAGTTTTCAGACACAGGGTAGGGAAAGTGAATGAAATTGTGACCTGTTCCACATATCTTAATCTGTAACAATCCCCTCAGTGTAGTGGAACAATCTCCCCTGTATACTTGCATTTCTCTCCTTCCAAACAACTTCCAAACATTGTCTTTCCTCTTACAGCACCATATGATGCCCAGCAGATGTGTCTGGTTTGGCTCCATCAGTTCATCACCATGAACTGATGAATTATCTGCCACATGACTCCACTGACATCTAATAACATTTGTCAGTAATTTAAATACGTGAACATAGTTTAAAAATGCACTTCGTTTTCACGACTTTACCTAGGCTATAGTAAGTTGTAGTTTAAAATATGTCTTCAGATAATCTGTTACTTCAATTAAAATTAATCCTTTAAATAAACTGCAGAATATCAGAGACAAAGGTGAGAAGGCTGCTGAAGGTGAAGAAAGTCTGCAGAGAGATGATATGCAAATAAACTAGTGAGAAAAACTTTCTCATGTACTACCCACACATGTCACCTGCACTAGTGTTAAATTAGGGTCTGCGTGTTTTTCTGATATCTGAGCTTTAAGGAAACTATATTTGGCATTAGAAATGCTTTCTCTGCATACCTAATGAAGCTGCCGGTGGTCCTTGGGTGGATCCAGATTTGGTCATGCTGAATACAGTGCACACATACCTGTCAAGCAACAGAAACATGTATGCCTGCCTCACCAGAAAGGATCAAACTGCAGCACTTTTAAGAGAATCGTCTGGGCTCTTCAATTTTGATCAGATCCTTATCATTTTGCTAACATGAATTTTAAGGGGTTACACTGATTTTTTCAATGTTGAACTTTTTAATTTTTTTTTTTGCGCTGAACTATCTTCTTTTGGTTGACGGTCTAATAATTGGTCTAATCATTATTAATACCTTTGGTGTTCGTCATGGTAACATTAATCATGACAGCCTCATTTGGTACCAATCTAGATGTCATATATGCTTTTGTAGGAATTCCATTGTAATCCAATATTAATTAGTTTACTGTTCCTGCCAATTCTGATTGAAAATTTAAGCACTACAGCACAAAAGTCATTCTGAGAACTGTTGAAGTACATTCAGCGTACTTGGTAAGAAGTTTAATGACTATTGTTATTGCTTATATTAAATTATTTGCTTACAATACATCTCATAAATCAACATTAAAATGTTTACTGTTACTTGTTTCATAGTGACATAAGTACAATAGGTGTCAATTATCTAATACTCAGACAGCTTTGAACAGCAACTTAAGCTATCCAACTAACTATGTACTGAGGCAATTGAGGAGAATTCATACCCCTTCTGAGGTGCCTCTGCTCTTCTGATTCAGCCTGGAGGGTGGCCATGCATGGGGCAGTAGCATCTTAGGCCGGCATGGTTGTGTTTGCAGCCATTGGCTGGTCACGGCCTTAGCCTCCTAAATACTCAATTTAATTTTAAATCTGAGATTACAAGTAACATTCCAGATGTCTTTCAGCACATCAAGGATGTAAGTACTGACTGGCTGAAAACAGTATTTATAATTTCTTACCTTTTCTTCAGTCCATGGCTTGTCCCTCTAAATATTAAACCTGAATCACTGAAACCATCAACTAAAATTGTTTTAGCAGTCTCTGATCTATTGTTTCCTATCAGCTTCCTATTCCTTGCCTTACGCAGTTGTCCATTTGATGCTCCAAATCTACAAATAAAATTTCTGAATAAATCCAGGACAAAAATATATTTTTAAAAACTTATGGTATTGGTGTCATGGTGTCTCTCACTACCTTTCATATGATGTTCTAATGGTGCTAAAGGAGATTTCAGTTTTCTAACTAGGTTCCTTGCATAATGCCATTGTACCAATGTAGCAAATCCTAGATGGCACATTTCTGATATAAACTTCCTGTACGTTATGATTCACTCAACCATATAGCCCTTTCCAGTGTATTGGATTTTGACATCTGAAATGAAGAAGTTATGTTGAATTTGTGGAGTTTACATTCATCTGTCAGCGTAAATCATCAAGCTTCTATATCTAACAGGGTGCATAAAATTCAAGCAAAAAATCATGCGGCACCGTAAAAGAAGCACACTCTTCTTACTTCTAACTAGCGCTTCTAACAAGTCACCCAAGCTTGTATCAGCTGTGTTATTTCACATGTAGTCCCACTCAGGATAACAAAACCCAGCACTGCATAGAGACCAGAGTCCAGCTTCCACCTTCTAACTTTGGTTGTAAGTTATACCACTTAACTCTAGTGTCCTGTATGCGCCACATTGTAGCCTAGAGACAGTGACAAACACAACAGACCTCCCTTTTTGACCTTCCGCTACCCTTACAAGTTATACATCTAACACACTACAGTCTCAAACTACACAGCAAAACTCAGGCAAAAGCTTTATGCCTCGGAAAAAAACATCTAAACTAAGCTGTGCCCAGTAATCTCTGCAGTTCTGTGAATAAATGCCACTGAATTTTCAGTTATTTACAGCTATGTAATAGAGAAGAAATAATTGTCTCTTGGCGAGATGGTTTCTTGGTGGTAGGAAACCAAACTGACAGGAAGAAAGGATTCTATGCTCTTGACCTCCCTTACATTACTACTTGTGATAAATTATTTCTATGACATCCAAATACACTTACACTTTTTAAATATAGAAACTGGTAAATTCAGGTTAAAAAAATGACAGCTGTGCAATAGGAAATACACTCATTTCTGTTCATGTATAAAAAATATATAATACCTTGGACTGACAAAAGTGTTTCTACAGCACTCAGAAAGAGTAACCAGACTATGAGGGGGACTGACAGCTGACTTAGGTACTCACTAGAAAATTTTTAGCTACACAATTAACCTGAACTCGTAGGCAAACTTTTAGATAGCCAAGTATAAAGGAAATTAATTCTGCCCTAAAAAACTTCTATATAATTGAGATTGTGTCCACTTCATGCGTCTGCCAAGAAAAGAATGCTGCAAGAAAAAGCCATTCTCCCTCTGTCAGCTTAGCATTGGTTGAAGGTCCCCAACCAGAAAGACAGTTATATCAGAAAAAATCATGCCTTCTTGTAAAAACAATGAAAAATGATAATTTTACAGGGAAAAGACTAATGAACGCTACAATGGTACAGCAATAAGACTCTTTGTAAGTATTGCATGAAACCATACATTAAAAAGAACAATGTTATCATAGTAATAATGTATAATTATCCCTTCACACTTCTCTCACCTCAAATTGGCTTACTAAGGAAGGTAAGAATGAATACTGTCACTTTACAGTTGGCATACTACAGAGCAAAATATCACTCTCAAATTTGCGTAGTAGAGCACACAATGAGATCAGGCGGCCCACACAACTTTGGCTTCAGTACATCATTCTTTTTCATTAAAAACAAAGTATATGAGATTTTGTGTAGAACAAAAGTGTTTTATGGGTCTCTGACTGAACGATGCTTAAAAGAGCCTTACTACAGGATTCTGCAACCCAGAGTACCTGTTTGCCATTCTTCAGAGACCAGAGAAAAGAAACAGTTCAAACAATGACAGATGAGAAGAAACATTTCACAGAAACACTCAAGTTGCAGCAATAGTAAAATTTTATGCAATAGCAGCTGATGTACCACAGTACTTGCATACAGACTTAGACTTCAGGTAACAGAGCTCTTCAGGGATCCCATTCTTACTGTATGTTAGGATATGCAGCTATAGCAACCTGCTTGCTTTATTTCCAACCATTGTTTAGAGGTTTATATATACTGTATTTATTGAAAGCTTAGTGGAGAATTCCAGCTAGATAAATATAAACACATACACACACCTATAACAATAGAGAAGTAAATAAGAAGGTTAATAATCAGCTACATCCTAAGACAGTGTCATTGCAAAACGCAACCTCTTTTGCAAAGGGCTTTGCAATTTCTGGGGTCTAAGCGCTGCACCAGGGCACAGGGTTATTGTTCTGATGACTTAGCTGGGGGACAGGATAAAATGCCTTCTCTGGGAGCTAAAGGCACGTCAGATGACACGTGCCTCACCAGCAACCTGGAGAGTCATTAGAAGACCACATATGTACTCAGGTCATGCTAGTCAACTGACCACAGGGTTATAGGCCTGGGGAGGGATCCAGGCAGCTTCGCAACCTGCAAGGAATGGCTTGAATGACTTACAAGCAGCAAGAAAACTCTAAGACTGAAATACATTTTAAGCATGTAATCTCCCATCATGTGGTATAATGCAGGAAGCTGCTTGAGCTTGGAGGTGACAGGGATTATTCTCTTAGTCAGAGCTGGTGCGTTAGCAGGAGATTATTGCTGTGCATGTAACAGGAAAGGAAAAGGATTGCAGTGCATGTGACGTAGGAAAGAAAGGAGGTTACGCAGCATGAGCTAGAGAAGGGGAAAGATCTGCAAGTACAATGGAAGGAGCACGTGATGATCCCCGTGACTAGTAATGAAAGGGCTGGCATACTCTGTAACAAGAAAGATCATTTGTCTAAAGTTGGAATCACAGTAACTGAATCTCAGAGGAAACAATCACTGAACATTCATTGTAAGGAAAAAAAAGTGTTGATTTGTGAAATATATGTTAATTTAGCACTTTTTAGAGTAAGCTAAATATTTCTGTGCAGCCCTGTATGGTTTGCTGTACAGTAATGATTCATTTGGATATGCAAAAATTCCAATGCCAACTTGATATATGGCTGGAGTCCTCAGAAGTAAGCTGACTCCACTGCTTTCACTAGGGCTGAACCTGTGCCATCATTTTTCAGAATCAATACCTAGAGATGTTTCCAAGGCATCACAATAAAATTTTGGCATTCTTACAAATGAGAAAGCATCCTCTTCAGATCTGCATCTGTGTGCTGCCTTTTAGGTAGATTTTAGCTTCTAAATCTTTCATCCCTTTTAGAGAAACAAGAAAGAACTCTGTTACGGCACACCTCAGGCAACCGTTGGGGATAAGGAAGGTATTTGATAAGGTTCACTGCAGTATCAACACCCCATTTATACGTTTCCAAATTATATAAAAAGCCATAAGGTTGCAGAGCCCTCCAGTTAAGACTATCACATCACTGTATGTATCTAAGAGTGAGCAGCTGGTAATTCAAGTCACTGATTTATATTTACCAGACATGAAAGGCTAGAAATTTTTTTTCTAACAAAATCAATATATGAATTAGTAAGTGTTTTGGGCATGAAGGTTTTTGTCATAGTAATTCCAAATGCTCTTTTGTTATCTTGTGAGGTTGAAATCAACTAAAAAATGGCTATTCTTTTTTATTGGAAAGGAACGCGATAGCAGCAGCATGCCTGTTTCTTCAATAGGGATTTTCCCCACATATTTTCCATCTTTGATTTTCAATCTTTGGCTTTTGCAGACAACTTTCCTTGTAGTTCTGCTACTTTCTCTGCTTTATTTTTCTCTGGACTCAGTAAGCATTACGACTCCTAGTCTATCATTTGCAAGGACATATAGTGGTTTTAATACAATAAGTGGTTTCCAGAACTTCATTGTCACTTCTTGGCTGCACTACACTTAACCATGTAGACCTTAACATATCCAATTCTGTTACCTAAGACTGTTTGACTTTTTGCCCTATATGCTTCCGTGCTCTGCTGCTTCTGGTTTGCTGACGTGCCTTAACCCTACTTTACTCTAAGACTGCTCTTGGTAGTTCGTCTGTGTCTGTACTCCTTAGCTTTTATTGTTCTAGAGCTGAACTACTAACATAATGCCACTTGCTGCCTAACCGCTGACCAACTGGTTTTCTTGGATTCCATGTCTGACACATCAACTTTGGTGTTATTTTGGAGGCTGGGAAGAAAAAGGTAGGGGACAGGGTAGCAGGGCAGCATAAACAGTTAAATGGGAGAAAGTATGGAAAAGATATCTAACACAGAACTTCAGCTAGTGTCATTATCGGAGCCTCAATTTAACTGTGCTACACTGATTTTCACAAAACTAGCTTCTTATCTATTAAAGATGAAGCTGAGAGCATCAGTTCATTGGCCTAGTTCCTTGCTAAAGCCATCTCCAGAGATGCAGCATTCCTGGTGACTTTAACAGCATCATTCCATCAGAATTTCTTTAAACGTTGGATATTTCACTTCATGTTACCTCCATTATCAAGTTGCTTTGTTCAGCAACTTTGAAATATTATATAACTCCCATCTCTCTCGTCCCCTTGAATACAAAATATTGCTATTAATCCTTTTGCAGCTGCGAATCTAGGCTATATCATTTCTTCTGTAGACTTTTTCTAAGTTGATAGAAAATGCAGCAGAGGCCTTTTCCAAATTTAAATTTAAGAACTTGTTCCAAATGTAATATTACTCTATTGGCCTTTAGTCAGTATATCAACTGAGACAGACATATTTAAAGAAAACATTGGATGCAATGAAACTGAGAAGGTGCTGATACAATCTTCTGAGCATTTTCAAATCTGTAGACTGAAATCACTACAGAATTTAGACATGCATTGAAAATACAAGGCTGAACTTTGCGATGAGAACCTTATTAATCTTTGTTTGTTTAATTGTTTGTCATGGTATTTTATAGAATCTGACTTCAGTTTTGTATGTCTTCTCACAAATTACTCAGAAGTTACTCAGGTAGGAGAAATATACATTTAGCCTAGTTGTCTATAACACATGAAACACATGTTAAGTTTTTGTGAAATAGTGTGAGAAAGTTTATAACTATATCCTCTATATTTCACATTAAGAAGCATTGTAATCTAACCAATTAAACCACTGCTGATAAAATAAATTCTATTCTTATTCAGGATATGCATCTAAAGGCAGCTAAATTAAAAGTGACTTTGACTCACTGGGCAAAGCTGCTAAAAGAACTTCAAGTTCTGCAGATAAAAAATAATAATAATAAATGAAATCTTATCTTTCTCTGTGCTTTGAGTTTAATTCAGATCCCTGTTCAGTTCTGAATAAAGTCAGCGGTCATTATTCATTTAACTTCAGTAAAGTACAGATGAAGTCCAAGAATCATGTTACAGACAAAATAACACTACTGTTGTACTGACATTGTCTCTTCTGATGTAACAGAGTCCTGCAACTGAATAACCTTCATTTCTAAAATTTCACAAACTGAGATAGATCAACTATATCACTTCGGATTTAATAACTGAGAAAAGAGACCTTCCTAAAGGGTGAAAACAAACCCAAATTCCCAAAGTTTAACAATACAAGGGCTGTAAACATTAAGGAGTTTTGGTTTTGTTTCTGTAGCGGAGCTTAACCAATTATTAGTTGTACAACACAGCTGACAATCAGCTCTAGCTCTTTTCACTTTCATCATCTGTGCATACAATTATGTCAAAACAAGCCAGTCTAGGATGAACAGGTATAATTACAGATCCAATATGAAAATTTCAGGTGACCAGAACATTATTATGGTTTCTCTTTGGTTAGCTTTTCCTCTCTTCTGGCCAATGGTTTGCCTAGGTGCTTCATCTCAGAGACTGAGGCTGCATTCAAAAGATTTGACAGAGATATCTGAATCCAAAGCTTTTTCCTGATACGCAATGGTATCAACCTTACCATTTTGACTGAAGATTTTCAGGGTGTTCTTAAAAGACTGAAGTATCATCCTCAAGGTGATCCTCTTTATGCTAGCAAAGTGTGGAAAAAGACAAGTTTGAAGATGCTGCAAGCCCAGAAAGGATCTTGCATTGGCAGTTTTGCTACATGGGAAGTTGCTGCAAGTTAGAAGCTCAGTGTCTGTTACAAAGTTATGCTAGTGAATATCCAAAAATTGGCATTAGCAGCATTGATAGAGTTGTTTGCTGAATATGTTTACTGTATACCTTCCCACAGCAGCACCTGTGGAAAAGAGCAGACAGTAAACATCAGAGCCTTGGCAGAGCGCTGGATACATCTTTCATTCTAAATAAGATTTAGCTGATGTTCAAAACCAGCTTTCTTCCAAAAGGAAAGAGATGTTTCATCCACCTTTACTGCTGACCTGGAGAGAGTGCTACCAAGGTAAACACGTCAGTCACTGAACCTTGTTTCATCAACTGTGGCTGTGAAAAAGCTGAACAGTTGCCTTGGGTCAGCTCATATGATTACCTCCATCTTCTGTATACTAATGGGAAGACAAATGTCTCTGGATGACAAGGCAACTGAGGATAGCCCGAGGTCTTCCAACAAATAGGCATTAAATCCTGCATTCATCAGCAAATGAAGACTTCTGGATAATACCTCCCTCGGTTGGGCTCTCAGTCTGATGAGGTTAAGCTGGTGACCTTCAGTTCCCTAGTGAAGGTGCATTCCTTTGCCTTACTCTGAGAAGCATTGCCAAGGACAGAAAAATGAATAGGCTAGGTGCAGGTACAGAGCTTTGTTTGACTCTATTGGGAACGAGAAACTAACATGGAGAGTTACAGGCTTCTATATCATCATGAAAGGAGCAGATGAGGTTACAGATTCTATCAGACCAGCCTGGCTTACTGAGGACTTGCAGACTGCTGAGTCCTGAACAAGAAAATGAAACAGTTTAGTCCAATTAGTAGCACTTAGAGTAGAGATTCTGATCCAAAGAAATACTAGGATGCTGATTGCTGGAAGCTGAGAGAACATACTGGAGGAAGTAGTAATGTATGTTTTCTCTCTTCTTCTAGTCACCCTTAAACATCCACTAATAGCTACTCCATGCCAAAACACTGGACAAAGATGGATCTTTTATCTTATCAAGTACTGAATTCTTCCTAATCTCTCTGCTTTTCCTAGGTTTGCCTGTCCAGGAATAATTATTTCAGTGTTACCACAGAAAGTCCAGAAACTGCCTGCTCATGAGGCACCACTAGCAGAAGGATGAGCTCATGTTACGAACAACCTGAACTAATAATTTCCAGAGTATAAATTCGAGGAAGATGACAGATGGACAATCACATTTCTTTTTCCATAAATATGCAACTAAAGCATCCTTAAAGACTTCCACTCCTTTTCGACAGATTTGGGTGAATAGTGAAAGGACAACAGACAATAGTCTTCAGCTTCCACACTTAAGTATGCTAGCAGCTATCCCACCATCCTTGGGGACATATCTTCTTATAGCACTACTATATATAAGATTTTTATTTGATCACATCGATCATTGCATGAAGGAGAGGAGAGGTGGCTGACTAAATGGAAAAGACCTCATTCAACTGCCAAGATCAACTTCTTTTCCACATGCAAAGTGCTACTCCAAGATTTGTCAAAGGAGTTAAAGCTGGAAATAGTAGTACCCCATATAGAGATCTTCGAAGAAATATTTTTGGTGTTGTATGTGCCAGTAAAGGATTCCATGTCCTCGTCATTGTCTTTCTACCATGCATCTTTCATTTCCAAAAGGGGTGTCTGAGTCGTGTTGCACAAGGTTTTAGAATGTTCCTGCTTCTTGAGTCTAGAAGGGTCATTGTGAAGTTCAGTATGTGACCTGTGCTAAACAGAGAGTCTGTTTGATCTCTTCATAATTTGAATCAGTCCATTTTGATGTCTGCTTTCAATTTAGCCAATTGCTGTTTTGGATAAGACAAGTGAGGTATCTTTAAGATACATTGGCTGATTTTCTACACTGTTGCCTTCACAGCTGTGCTGCTTGAGATGGAATAGAAGCGGTGTTTGATGTCAGGCATGCTGGCTGCCCCCAAAGGTGAGCCCTACCACATAGAATTATACAGAATAGTTGAGGTTGGAGGTCATATTGTTCAGCACCTCCATTCAAGCAGGGTCACCTTCAGCAGGTTGCCCAGGACCATGGCCAGACCACTTTTGAATATCTCCAAGTAAGGAGACTCCACAACTCTCTGGGCAACCTGTGCCAGTGCTCAGTCACCCTCACAGTAAAGAAGTGCTTCCTGATGTTCAGAGGGAACCTCCTGTGTTCCAGTTTGTGCCCATTGCCTCTTGTCCTGTCACTGGGCCCCACTAAAAAGAGCCTGGCTCTGTCCTCTTTGCACCCTCCCTTCAGGTATTTATACACATTAATGAGATCCCCCCTGAACCTCCTCTTCTGCAGCCTGAACAGTCCTAGCTCTCTCAGACCTTCCTCATAGGAGAGGTGCTCCAGTCCCTTCATCATCTTTGTGGCCCTTTGCTGGATGCTCTCCAGGAGCTCCATGTCTCTCTCGTAGTGGGGAGCCCAGAACTGGACACAGTACTCCAGGTGCGGCCGCACCAGTGCTAAGCAGAGGGGAAAGATCACCTCCCTAAACCTGCTGGCAACACTCAGCCTAATGCAGCCCAGGATATCACTAGCCCCCACCCTCCAGCCCCTGAATGCAATGGGCAGAGCTAGGGGCAGCAGCAGGGCCCATTGACAACCCCAGATGTGGTGAGCAGCTGGACTGGGGCCAGGACCCATCTTGGAGGTCCTACCAGGACCAAACAGAGATTGGGCTAGGGACAGGACTGGAAATAGGTACAGTTGCCCAGAGGTGGAATGGGTCTCCCAGGTCCATGGGGAGAGGGTGTGGGTCCCATGTGAGGATGATTACGGCCTATTGCTGCAGATGGGGCTTCTCCAAGAAAAGATGGAATAGTGGGTTTACGTTCATTTTCAGGAATGCAACTACAGCTTTGGATTCCCATACATGAGGTAAAATACACCATGTATGTTATGCATTTTTCTGTTTCCCACTGTAGATAGCAGTGAGATTCGTAATGAAGGATGTTCAATCATGAAGAGGCTACTAGAGTAAGTAGGTCCATCAGCCAAACAAGAAAAAAAATCAAAACCTTCACCCTCTGTTGCAAAAATTAGCTCCTATGGCTCCACTACCTCTTCACCCTAATATGCCATTTAGTATAGGCAACCCTGGGAAACAGAAACACCCTTAAAAAGAAAGTTTCACAATTTGCTGTCTCTCTTAATCTGACTTAATCTTCAGATTAAGACTTCACCAAAAAAAAAAAAGACACCATACATCACAAGAAAGTAGCAGCAACAGTCACAGTACATATTCTGCTGAATAGGAAACCTTAACCTGCAGGCTTAGCAGCACGTTATCGGTTGTTGACTCTGCACAACAAATGGGAAATAAGCATTTGCCCCTCCCACCTCTACAGCATGGCTCACTACCCCATTGCCTGGGAAGCATGAAGGTACTTCTGGTCTTTTGCTGCTGACCTTATTATAATCCTCTATTTTCTAGCTTTCACCTGAAATCCTGACAGATGAGATCTTACTGGGTGCCTCCAATAAGTCCTGTAAGATCTATGGCTGATCAGCACCAGAGTAACCTGTAAACACTAAAAAAATCTCAATTTTTCAAAGAAAGAAATGAGCTTGCACTTTTCCCTGGTATTCAGGATACTTGCTAGATATTTTATGCTGTTACCATCAGGTTCACTTGAATTTTTTTTCTATAATGTTGCTGCTGGTAGAATATTTCAAATAGTTGCAAATCCTTTTGTTTGTTTGTTTTTGCCTAAAGATTTTTTTTTCTTTTCACCCATAATGATAATGCCAGCAAACAACTGGCATGCAACTAGAAGCACAGCAAATGGCAATGCTTGTGGAGATCTAGAAAAAGTGCATTTTTGATTGAAGTACGAGACAGGATTTGCTATACCAGGAATGTGTGACTGCAAGTATCTAGGCTAAGGCAGACATTTCTCTCTTGAGAATTCAGTGTGAAACATATGGAAAGCGATATACCAGGCTGAATTTGAAATAACTATATTGAAGAGATCTACAGAATAATGTGGGAACCAACCAGCTGCTGTTTAATTTATATTGTGCAGCAGATAATCAATATCACCTGGCTACAAGAGGGAAGTAAAATGCTAATAAAACTGACTAGAGCCAAGTATTACAAGAAGAAAAGTTTCATACACTCCTCTATGAATGCAAATTTTGGCCCTTCTGCTTAATTGGAGATTGTGCTACTGCTAATATCAAAATACACAGACTTGAACTAGTTCTACAAATGAATGTCTAGTACAACATGAACTGAAATAAACAAAAACTTGACTCAACAGCAGTTACAGTAACTCGCCCTCAAGCATAATGAGTTTCAAGAGACTATCTTAATACATAAAAATAGCTTAATAACTGTCTCAGATATGTGAAGATCTAACAGCTTTGAGAGAAAAGTGTGAACACTTGCTAGAATTCCTCACTCTTGGTAGTTGAATCAGTGGGCTGCAGTTAATAGTTTGGGCCCTGGAAAATAGGTATAAAACATAGTATGATATATATTTTTACAACTATTTGTTGAAAAAGTAATATTTTTAAGAATCCCCATGGAAAGTAATTTTCTGGCATGCACAACCATCAAACATCATTTCTGTTTGCTTATGAGGATATTTTCATACTAAGGTTTCACATTTGCTGTGGTTGATTGCATTCAGTCCAGCCATTCCCACTGACTTCTAAGGGCTCTGGAGAAAGTGATTAGTGACCTAATGTCTTCTACTTCTTCTGTTTACATTTCTTTGAAGTCCAAAACAGATTTTCAGTGCAACATCTTTCCTACTTATACTTTCATTATGTTCAAGCCACTAATACTTTTCATTGAAAACATATACAGTTGTGACACTTTGAGAAGCTATGACACTGTTAACACAAAGACCTTACTGAAATGTATGCTGATTTCTCAATGCTGTATCCTAAGCTGTGGTTACAAGGCAGAGTTCTCAGTTTTATTGTAAAAATTGTGCTTCTGTAAATAGAAGTTGATTGCTTATTTTCCAATGGTAATGAAGCTTAAATAAAGCACTATTAATTTCTATGAACCTCCAACAAAATCGACAAAATAGAGCACATCCCTTTCTACCACTTCGTTGTCAACAGCAGGATAACTCTGAGGAAAAGGTTTGATGATCTTTATTTACATACCTGCTGACTGACAATCTTAACAACGATCATAGTCTTACACTAACAAACTACTGATATTCTGAACCAAAGCAGACCAGCACAGCATTCAACCAGTGAATTTGTATGACACATGCCATGATGCTCTCTATATAAACTGAACTGATATGCTCTGAGGACACAATTACACTTATGATCCTAGAATACATAAAGAGAGTTCCTATGAAGGAAAGACAGAAAAATGAGTAATCAACATTCTCACCTGGACAATTATCTCAGTTTAGTTTGCAGCCCCCACCAAGTGCTCCTACAACCAGCTTCAGCATGCATTGAAGATTCATATACAAGTCTAAAAGGTCCTTTTTCTTTTTTCTTTTTTTTATACTGATCATGTATGTTCATCTTGCCAGGTAACAACAAGCACTAGCACTATGATGCTTTGCAAAATCAGAACACATTTATACAGCTGTGAAGCACAAATCTTTCTTTGGTCCTGGGGGTTGGGTTTTGTTTTTAACTGCTTATGGTCAATCTCAGGTTTGTATTCAGCCATATGGAATTGGAGAAATCATTTGTTTGGTCTCTGGTGTGTAAAGGCATACTTTGAACCAACTATATGGAAAGAGAACACATTGGTGCTAAAAGAAAAGGTATTGTATTTGACCAGGAGTTTCTTTTGCTGGAAGCAGGGAAGAAGAGGAGATAGCACTGTTGCATCCCATTCTGTAGCGGGTGACAATCAATTATTTAAAAGTGGTCAGGCAATAATTCTTATCCTCTATGGAAAGATGACAATTTTAGATGAAATGCAGCACAGGACTCATCTCCAAATTCAGAGTCATAACTCAAAGGCCTTACTCAGCCACTTTCTGTCAGCTGTAGTTGAAGCCTATGGCCTGAAGAGCCCTTTCTCTCCTGCTGCCCACCCCAGCAAGCAGCCACCCCTATCTGGGTACTGACAGGAGATGCATGATATATCTCATGCCTCTCTCAACAATGGTACGTTTGAAGGAAAACTTAGCATCTCCACATGCAATAGAAACAGCAAAAGTTCTGAAGTCATCCCAGGGGTGCCTGCCTCATGACAGTAGTTGACATTTCCACTGGGGGCTCTCAAATCACTCTATAATCATTAATGAAATTACTTGCCCAACACCTCAGCTATATACATGCAGAACTCATAGTATGTTACACTCAATTTACTGATTCACACAGAATTGTGATACAGGCAACAGTTAATGGAAGATACCATTAAAAGCCAGTTTATGCTGCAGTACTTATCAGAGTTTGGAAAGCTTCCATCTCAGTTTCCAGCAATTTTCTCCCTTAATATTCACACAGCAATATTTTTTTCTAGTTTTGAACTGCCTCTCGGAAGTTTTCTGCTTGTTCACTCTTTTCTATTGAGAACTGTATTTAAGATACTTAACCCAGTTTTGACCCTTGTCAAATTTAAATCTTAGTTTCCAACTGGTGAGAAATTTTAAAATGTTATTTTTTTTTCTCACACTAAGACCACAGAAGTTGCTCCTTCAATATGGCTGTTCAGACCTGAAGTGTTTTTCAAAATCCTGTGAGGCAGTCTTTAGCAGGATTAAAGAACTATAATAGGATAACTCCTTAGAAATCAATAAACAAACATCTAATAATGTAATGCACACCACTCAACTTTTCTATATCAGGTGAAACATTTCTCAGTAATTGAATTTACCTCAGATCCTTTAGGAATGTTGATGATCCACACAGCTGCCTGGAATTAAAAATTGGAATATGATTCTAAGTAATTTTATTTAATACACAATAGAAATTTATCACTGAAAGACTTGTGTCAGGGGTTCTTCATCGTCTTATCTAAAAGGATTGTGATGAATTTTCACTTCGTTCAGCAGTCGTCTATGTTTTTATTACTAAAGCCTCCCAAATACCTGGTGAAAACATCACTGACATGATGAAGTACCACACAGTGAAAGTGGTGCTGCATACTAAGAGAAACCCAGGCTGGGGTATGTCCCCTGTGGAAAAATCTCAGGCCAATTCTCTTCTGACACACCACTGCTTCCACCGTATTATAACATGGGATTGAAAAGGAGAACCCTGCTCTTTAATTATTGCCCTTTCCAGCTGGATTGGAGGTGAAAAGAAAGTAAAGCACTGTATTTTGTATTTTGATATTCCAAAGAATATTGGTTTTGTTTTTGTTTGTTTGTTTGTTTTTTCCCTAAATAGTAACTACGTGGAGATAGAAAACCAAGGAATGAACCTGCTAGAACTGTACAATTAAGCACTGTCCTTGAAAGTAATCTATGCTTTTGTTTCATTGAAAAAGCAATTTTACAAAGGCTCACTTTTCACACAGTGTCAGTTTTTGGATGGCTGCCGTGTATGTTATACTTTCAGAAAACTCTATTTTAGCAAAAAGATGTATTATTGTAATTACCCTACTAGCTGAAAAGAGAGGCACCGGAGGTGTCTATCAGATGATGCAAATCAGCAGAGCTGCACCAAAGGAAAGATCATCGTAGCAGTTTATAAGCTAAGACTTTTATGCAAGTAAGTGTTTTGTGACTGTGTATATCTTTGGCATACGTACAGAGAGCTGTTTAAGAGAGTTGTTCTGTGAAATTTGAAATGATTTTTGCTCGAGGCAGGAGGGATAATAAACAACTGCCCTGTTGCAGCCTAAAAAGGGGTGGACACTGCACAGGCAGCAGCAGCAAACGTGTGCATGGGCTTCCTACTGAAGACACATTCTCAAGTTCAGCTACTTACGTGGGATGCATGCAACCACTGTATTTTAACATGAGAGTTGAACAAAACTAACAAGGAACAAAAACAAATCTGATGTTTTTGGAAAGAAAGTCATGGCCTACATTTACTTCCTGACCTCAGGCAAATGATTGACATTGTAGCAGACTGTGACCTGTTTAGACTGGTTTAGTGTGTCAACAGCCACCTGGTTTTATGTCATTGAACATGTAACGAGGCTCACTAAATAAGGCAGACCTAACCTAGAAAATTGCATCAGTCTTCACTTATATTTTTAGGTTGATTTCTTCTCAAATAAATTTAAATACCGACCTGAGTCATTCACTGTGAAAGCCTGTACAAGCTTTCCTGTGCTATCAAGAGAAATTAAGGATTCTAACCAGCTACATGGTGTCACTTTATTCTGGGTTGTTTTTTTCTTTTTTCTTTTTTTGACCAACTCTCTTGTTTTGGGCTGAAAACCTGCAGAGGAACAGCACGCCAAAACCAGAAGTTTCTGTGTTTTCCAGAGGGAAGAAATACCAGCTCTTCTGAAATGCAAAAAAGGGAGACGTCACCTGCCAGCCCCAGTAATTGGCCAATGCTCCCACTCCTTCCCAGTAACAAGTTAACATCAACTCTATTTTTATTAATAGCATTAGACCCATGTGAGGAAACAGTGATCCCACAGCTTGCTTTTCTAATGGCAACACTTGCATCTGATAGCAGCGCCCCAGCCTGCCACATTTCTGGGTGTCCAGCTGGTCTCTCAGGGAGGCATTACTAACGTGGTACTGCCTACATCCCCCAGGGGAAGCTGAATACTTCCTACCTTTTCTTCTCCACTGTATACAACAGAGAGAGTATCAATCCTGTCACGTGCAGAGAGGCTTTTGGTAGCCCTGGCTGTAGGCAGGCTCTGCTCTCGCTCGAAGCAACTGGTATTGGGCGAGACCACACCAGAAGAAAGCATTGTGGCACTGCACAAACCCCAAAGAGGAACATAATGTTATGACTCAAAGGTCAAAACCAGCTTGCATGCTCGTTTTGCTCTCACAGAGAAATATTCCTACCACTGTTCCTAGTAAGCTCATATTAGAAATAGGATGTGTGTCAGCTGAAGCTTAACCCTTTTAAAATTTTTCCCTGACTGAACACTTCTTAAAAAAGGATAATGATTTCATCTCATTTTCTGTTATTGCAGCATTGGAAGGTGTTGGATCAGACTTAACGGATGTTTAATTGACTTCTGGATCTGCTGCAAAGTAATGGCTTTAGGCAGCACCTATGTTTTAAAAAATATGCAGATGCTTTCCGTGAGTTATTCAAGCTGCAGTGCTGGGTTTAAACTCACTGACCTACTTTAACTTGCCTTTGAGTGGCTGAGTTTCAGACTTATCTTCATTTTATCTGAATGTTAAATATGCTTGGTTTTCAGAATTATTGTGCACGGCTCCATCTGTAGTCCATCTCTTCTGTAGGTTGGGGGTTTCCTGTCTTGAATTTCCATTACTAATTGTAGTCATTCCTAATGCATACAAAAAGCAGCACCCCAGGCTATAATATCACCCATGCATGCTCACATCCCCAAGAGGCCTTCAGACATCTGGGGCTTTATGCAGTTAAGTACTTCCACATCTAAACATACTAAAACAAAGGCATTAAAAAAAAAAAAATGTGAAGTGTTTCTTTGTTTCCTTAGAATCCCACCAGCTGACAGCCTATCAGAGCACCCAGTTTGCAGCAATGGATCAAAGGCATGGGGAAAGGTTGGTCACCAAGAGTATTACACATGATAGGGCTGTCAAATTGCAGAGGAGAGATGCAAATCTTTGAACACTCCACTTTCGAAGGCAGCTGACCAGACTCTGTCAGTTTATTTCAGTTGTTGGAGAATGTAGCCCCAGCACTTCATTCCTGTTGGGCAGATGTTAATATTCTCGTTCAGTGCTCCCGTTCGCTTACTGAGAGCTGTCTGTCGGTGTCTCTGGTCTGCAAAGCATGCCAACTGTTATCATTAGTTTTTCTTGAGAGGAATTTTCATGCTCCTCTGCAGACATGAGCTATGCAGATGTGAGTTTCACCAGCATGAAAAAAGAACAGCAGTTTCAGACACCAACACTGCCTTCCTAGGGCACATTTCAGTCTCTGCCACTCACTTGGTTTGTGGAGTTGCTGAGATTCCTCCCTGACCAGTGACACCATTGACTGTATTGCTGTTTCCCTACACCTGGCACATGCCCCCTCACTCTTGAAGAGAAAAGGGCAGTGAAACCCTTGGTCAGGAAGCCAGTATCAGCTTGTGCAGTCTCCCATATTTTGTGAGTGTCCTACTCCAAATTTCTCCATGGCAGCTCCAGCAGTAGTCACGTGTCCCTATGCTATCTCATCTTATAAGTAGCTCATAGACTTGAGCATGGTACAGGTTCCATACTAGTCCCATTATTTGCTTTTGTCTTGTGAGACTTCGTCAAGACATTTGTGGAAAAGTGCTGCAGTCAGCAGGACCACTCTTCTGAAGCGCCATCCTCACCTTTTGTGAGCAACCCCAAAGGGCCCTTCGAGATCTGGCCCCTAGAGCCCTATCCTGCGGTGCTGCTGGGTGACTCTCTTACTCCCAGGACAAGAGGGCACGTTGACTGCAGCACATTCCCACAGCGGGCACCTGTTTGTTTTTTATGGCTGCACCATGTCTGACCTCGTCAGAGCAGCAGCATGACCCAGCTGGAGCAGTGCATTGGTACTTATGGGGCCAGGGCAAGAGGGTGCGAAATGGCTTGACATAATCCGTGTGAGCCCAAAATAATCTCAGCATGCTCTTGCCAGAAATGACAGGAGTTGGATCAGGAGATACAAGACTAGTTGTTACTAGTCACAAAACACAACAGAGCTGCTGCAGATTTTAAAAAAAAAAATGCATCTGAAAGACAGGTTTGAAAAGTCCTCTTCTTCATCTTGGGTTGCATGGTTTCTTTTCCCCTCACAGGACTTACAAAAAGACGTCAGTGGATTGCGCACATCTCGCAAGCTCATCCCACCCATCTCCCAGCGCTTTCAGACACCACGACCAAACGCACTGCTCGCCCTGAACCAGGAGGAAGGCCACACCAGCCGCTCAGCGGCCGTTACTCCTCACAGCCCCTGCAGCCGCGCAGGCCGGGCCATCCCACCGCCTCCCACGGAGCCCCCATGGCCATGGGCTGAGGAGGCAGGCCCAGGCCCAGGCCCAGGCCCAGCCGGGGCGGTGCTGCAGGGCAGCAGGGCCCAGCTGGTTTGTGCCTGGCTGCTGGAGAGCGGTCGTCTAAGCCCGAAACTGTTTGTTGTAATGGCCCTGATTATATGTATTCCTCAATAAAGCATTTCACAGAAGAAAATACTGGAAATTTAGTGATAGCAATGACTCAGCTAGGCATGTAACTAGACAGTCAAGACAAACACCCTACCACAACAGTGCTAGCTCCTGTGCTTCCAGAAACACTTGCAGAAGTAGGAGTTAGTGTTATCTTTAATTAAAATCCCCCTCCTGGTAAAACTCTCATCAGCTCCAGTGTGTCAGCCAGCAAAAGCTCTTCACAGCACAGCTGTTGTGCCACGCCAGATGCAAACCCTTCATGCACAGTAGCCCCATTTATTTATTTATTTATTAAATTAGGAGCATAAACAAAAGCTTCTTCAGCAAACTGCAAGATTTGAAAAATACACAGGTTGTGAATACTTACCCACTGCCCCCTTGAGCACTTGTTTTCTCAAAAAGGCTGCGTGGGGAAGAGGGCCGGCTGGCCTGAGCCGGGAGCAGGCAGACCCTGGCGCTGTCCTGTTCTCCGGGCCTGCCCCAGAAATCTCCTTTCGGCACTGGAAGCAGTTAGTAGTCTATAAAAATAGATGATGGTCTGATTAAAACACAGGTGTTGCCAAATCTGGGGGAAAGACTGATGCACTTTCCTTATGTTAGGGTAAGTGTCTATGGATGGTGAGTTTCTCTCACTTTGCAGGGACTTGCGAAGGACAGGACAAGAATATTTGTACTGGAATTAAATTACGCCATTGGGTGGAAAAAAAAAAAACTGTTTAAAAACCTGTAGTGGCATTGCTAAATCACTGTGACAGGAAACGTACAAACATAAAAGAAATATTACCCCACTTTGCAATGCCTGTATGCTCTCCACATTCCACAATACAGAAGCTCTAAAACTTGCCTTAAAAATAATCTCCAAAACTGTGTATGATGCAGATCCGTTGGAAACATACTGAATTTAGACACGCAGATTCAAAAGCCTCCTTTTGTGAGGGACCCTTGCATCTCCCTGGAACAACACAGATCTCAGCAGAAACACACATGTGGACAGGCTCCAACATCTGCCCACGCCAAGTTACATGTGAGCTCTAGGAGCTACTCACAAGCATGTCTGAGATCCAAATTTCATAGACTTCATACATGCAGCATGGTGCTATGTCTGACTTCTTTAGTTTTAAGTCAATAAGAATCAATCACAACAGAGCATATCAAATCATGTCTTGCTTACAGAGCTGTAATTTACTTAAGCATAAAAATATAAGACAGAGACGTGTTTGCATGTTTAATGCTAAGTGTGCTTTTCTCTGTTAGAAGGAGGAACAACTGACACTAAAATCTGTAGAAGCAATTCGGACCAGCATTTTATAATTTAAAAAAACCCTGGGAATTATAAAAGATAGGGCTGGCACTGCGACTTGAGATTGAGATTCACAAGCACGGCTGAGTTCGGAGTTGTCATGGTACCAGTGCTACTATGTGTGAATCACAGTACCACCAGATCACACTCTGAAAAGCAGCAGTTTTGCCTGCATACAAAGTGAGCAAAACCTTGGAACAAACTGTTCCGTACCTTCAAGGAACGTGGCATTCCCTCTGATCTAGCAGTCTGGATTAAAAGTTTAAAGAGCGATGAGATTTTGGATAAATTGGTAACTTTCTGCAAGCTAGGCCTGACTCCATGCTGCCGTAGCATTACAGGGTTGCAACTGTAGCCTGTGCATTAAGTCAAAAGCACCAGACACACCATAGCTCTTCTCACCGCGCTGGTCCTTGTGCAATGGTAAAGAAACATGTGGCTTTCTTAGGTAATTGCACTTCGGTCCAGGCAATAAAAAGAATCAGCAGAATCCCTATCTGTAATCAATGCGTTTATTACTATTAGCCCTTTTGTACTCTGCAGAGAACCACACAAAATGTAGCATGGATAATGCATCACTATCCTGTTAAACATATTTTGCAAAATTTTACTTGAATATGTAGGCTAAGCTTTGCTCCCTTTATTGCTATGCTCCTAATAATAGTGTGCAGCCAAGTGTAAAAGATCCTCTGTCTTCTCAATTAACAGACTATTAAGCTTTCCCCTAAGAGTAATAAACTCCTGTAATCTGGCAGGGGCTGCAGTCCACAGATGCAATTTTTTTCCCCAAAGTGCAACTTTGTGTTTCCAGATCTGTGCAGGTTATTCTAAACAGATTTTGCTGAGGAGACACACAGAAGATATATTTACATTAACTAGCTTGTTAAACAGGTGAAAAGTCACCTGGCATACAACTACATCTAAATTGTTTCAAAGTATTTCCTTTCATCAAGTATTCCTCCATCTTTTACTGGTAGTACATGAATAATCGTTAGAGACTGTTTCTCTACACCAGACATTTTTCTACTAGGGCCATAGGGATTCTGAGCTTCCCCGGAATATGTGTAAGCAGCCTATGAAAGACTGCTGGAAAGAGCAAGTTTTTTTGTTTGTTTGTTTGTTTTTTGTCATGATGGTTAATTTCACTGACTTAACAGCATCTGCCTGCATCGTTCTGAAAAAAAACTGCAGGAGGCCATAAATTCCAGAACCCCTGCTCCACAAGGAGGAGTCGAGGAAAGCAGGAACTGAAGATAATAGCAAATCCCCCCAAATGCATAGTCAGATATCGGGGGAGTAACGTGCAGCTTACCTAACTTTATATCTAAATGCACTTTGTATCTAAACGTTGTTTATTCTGTCTCAATCTTCTCCATGAAAAGGTAAGCAAGGTCAGTCTGCAGAGGTGAGGTGTTACCAACGCTTTTTAAGTTACATCAAAGAAGAACCAAAGATCATACCCAAAAGAAATCTGTTTTGTTTTCACAGTGAAAAGCAAAGGCTAAAGATTCATAGCTTAACAAAACCAAGGCCAGAAGGGGTTCTTAGGTCATTTAAAAAAAAAAGGACAAAGAATTCTTTCCTGAAATTTATGGTCTGAAGACTTGAAGAAACACCATCTGCTCTTTTTCTCCATCATTTTTTGTATTGAACAACCAGGCTCATCTGCCACCTGCAGCTGCTGGGCTCCACTGTATGTGGGCAGCCCCGGCAAGCACACAATAATATTATGGAAGGAAAGAAGATGTATATAGGTTCTTTCACAGTTTATATTGAAGGTAAGGTCATCTACTTCATCAAGATCTGTCTCAAATCATGGTTGGTTTGAAACCCTCCCAATAGCTATATCAGCTGTAATTTATTATTTTCTTGTCCCTTGCAACCAGAAATCAGGAAAATTCCCTAAAATTCAGTAGTGGAAAGTCTCATTACTTTTTTTTTATTTTTTTTATCATCTTGCATCGATAAGATGGTATTGTCAGCACTAACCTTTAGCTAAGCAACAACTAGCCTTGGGTTGCAGCGCAGGGACCACCTACACACCAGACTACACTTCTGTGCTAGTTGAAAGCAGCCAAGTATAAACAAAGCGAGCACCCAGGGGCTTGGAGTCAGTTCTCTTCACATAGCCTTGCCTGTTTTTACCTCACTACTGCTCATTTTTCAGATCCAGATGACATTCACTTCTTTGCTAAAACCTCAAGGCCAGTCTCTATAGCCTCTCTCTGTACTGCTCTGCCTCTGTAGCTGTGCAGGCATACTCACCCTAACTATAAATGAGTTGGCGTGGGCACCAGAAACATTTCCAAGAATATCAGAGCTTTTAGCTAAAGATGCACAAACACCTCAATACGTATTTTAGATGTCTTAGTGTACTAAACAAGGTTCTTTGCACTTTTTTCCTCTCTGGGTGATTTAATAAGTAAATTCTTTCTCACTCCAATTTTGATCTTCATTTTTTCCCCCATACTTATTCCTGGGTTCACAGATTTACTTATTTATTTGTTTATTTATTAGGGGATTACTAGGGAACCACACAGTGAAAGGTTCCTTTTCTGATCAGCTCCATGACACAGGCTATAGATAATCATTCTTGTTTCAAGTTAAGAAACAATACCTCTCCTCCAGAAATAAGGAATATTAGTGAATGGGTAATGAGTTTACTATTTAAATCAATCATTCTCCTCTATTACAATTTTTTTTTCTAAATTTTAGAAGATATTGAATGCTGTGGTTTAACTCAACTCCTAAGAATCAGCTCACCACCATCTGTAAACAATGTTTCTTGACTAGCTCCAAATCAAGCTCAGTTATTTTGTAGTTCCATATATGCACATTTTTCCCTCTTCCCCTTCCTCTTGCTTTCCTCTTCTTCCTTTGCCTTCAATTCCCACCTTAGAACCTTTCTCACCAGTTCCACCTGCTTCCCTTTTCTCCTCCTCTCCCTGACAGCCTCTTCAAATGGGAAGTCATCTTTCTCCATCGTCAAGGATAAAATCCACCCCACACAGAGGAACCGGTGCCAGGTCCACTTCAGTCTTCCAAAGAATTTCACCTCAGATGACTTTTCCCCCTCCTCCTCTGAACTTATTCCTTTCACAATACTTTTCAACAATGACCTCAGCCAGATTCCTTCACTACTGCTAACTTGTACCAGCACTTAATGTACTTTATGTGCCTGCAGTGTTTTTTTTCTGAGTTTGTAATAGGCTGCAAATTCCTTGAAGCATGTCTCATTATATTTTGTATAGCTCCAATCACTCTGTCTGTACTTAATAAATAATGGCTACTCTACAAGAATGCTCACTATACACCCCTATTGTTTTAAATATGAGCCCTTGTATTGTCAGCTTTTTTAATTTTTCTTTCGTCTGCATGAGTCATTTTACCCATCTTCTGCATGTGTATTTGGACACATGCTCATTCACATTTCTCTCCACAGAAAGAAATGCTGAAATAATCTTGTGCACTGAAATTCCTTATTTTGCAAATAAATCCAAGCATTATGGATTAGCTGGAGACACAGCCAGCTTTAAAGATGTTTGACTTTTTTATTCTTCCTAGAAAAGTTCCCTTTTTCTACCAAAAACAATCAGAAAGTATAAAAGTAAGTACTGCTTGTGCGTGTTATTCAGCAAAGCCTGTTTTAGACATAAGGCCCCACGTTTAACTTGCCATGCTGTAAATATAATATTTGTAGATAAACAAATGACTTGCTAAAAATACACTGAAATCTTGAACACTGGAACCAAGCCTAAGTGAAAGGGCTTTATGCTGAGGAAAACACCGTGAGGGGTAGCCCAGCTGAGAAAAAACAGTCGTCAAGCTCCCACAGCCATAATCATAATAAGGCTCTTTCACTGCTGCAAGGTCTTATTTGCTTGTCCAAGCCTATTAGGGGTTAGATCTGCAATACAGTCACAAGCCTGAGGTCAGCTTTCATGGGTTTCAGGTAAAAATGATAGCCAGCGCCCTGCTTCCACTTTGGTTACTCTCTGGCTTCAGAAATCTTTCTTCCACTTTCTTTATCATCATTGGCTTTTAAACTTGCTCATTTAATGCCTTGTAATTGAGTTATAGTTCCAAAATATTTCTCTTGTATGTACATTTTAATTTAGTTTTACTCAAAGGTCTCAGGTGAAATGACCAAAGCCAGGGCAGGGTTACAGAGTGAGATTTAAATAACTGATGCAGAAACAGGAAGCAAAAGAGACTGGAGCTGTGGAGTTTACTTTCTGCTCTGTGATCCTTCACTTGCAAATACATTTCTGACAGACAGGTTACCAGAGCACACCAATTCCATCAGACCCAAGGATTTTCCCAACCAATGGGAATCTTCACTTTCAGTTGTTCTAAACAATAAGGCCAAATCACATACTAGGCAATTTAACGCACCAAAAGTCAATATAGGACAAATGATACTCTCTTGTCTATCTCTGGTACATGCACAGTTGATACTCCACTAGCATCAAAGTCTCCCTAAAACAAGGAGAAGGCTTTTCAGGTCTACTTAACAGAGAACTCTTGACATGCAGTATGACCATATGCCCTACCTGAAATCTCGTGAAAACCCACAATCAACCACAACGTAAACCTAGGGGTTCTGAATGAGTTTGGGGACTATCCCCCCTCTCCTGGTGAGAATGGTGGTAGGTAATACAACCTGCCACCGAACGACTAGGGTGCAGGCTCAGCCTGATTGGATTTACATTACTACCTATGCTGTTTATTTCTAAATACTGTGGTGAAAGAGCAACCCTTGGTCATGGCAGGAAGGCTGCAGTGACAGCTGCTGAACTTGAGTAAAGAATGATGTAGCAGCTGTAATTTCCACTACAGAAAAAGAAAACAGTAAACAGGGACTTCTGCTTTTACAGAAGCCATGTCATTTCGGCTCTGTAACTAGAGCTTGCTTGCTCAGAAGCTATAGCAAGGCACCCTGGTACCACAACACTCCTCCTGAGATCCCGTCCTACGTCTCCATTTTACCGTCGACTTTTCCAGCAAGCCCAACCAAGTCATCATTCCCTCCAGGCTCAGGATGCTGCCATCTGCCCAGCTGGCCACTGTGGACTCTCCACCCCACCGAGCAGCAGTAGGCAGCAGGGCTCAGTTATAATGGACCTTTTCTGGTACCTCATTTACACCCTGCCAGATCCTAGATGAGACCTATCATTACATGAATTTGCATACCATCTAGAAAAGACATAAAGCATCTTTCCAAATGCTCCTCCTTCGACCAAGCTACTGCTATGACTGTCTCCTGGCCTAGATATCTTTCTTGACAGAAGTTGAGACTTTGTGCTTCACCACCTTCTGATATAGTTCCTCACTCCAGGCACTGGATTTAGCCCCATGAGCGCCATTCTCATTCATCCCATTCTTCTCCTCCTGGTTCTCAGTCCAGAAAAATACAACGGCATATCAAGCAGAGGTGAGCAAACTCCAAATGGCTAGCATGGCTGCTCAAAAATAAAGGAGCTCTACCCTGCCCTGTAGGTGTTGCTACAGCTGTCAAGAGTTTGATCTCGTAATACTGAATCCTCTACTTTCCTGCAAAGCATGGGGCTCCATATTACAGGAAGCCACATTCCGCACCAAATCAAACAGCACCAGCTTGGCTCCAGTGTAGTCATGTTTGCTTTGGGCCAACTGCACACATGCTTGAAAGGGTGGCACTGGCACAACTTCGCCTTTAATGTAGGGTAACATGAACATAGTGGCTGTCTGGAAGCTGACTGCTGCTTTTGCAGCCCATGCTCTATGTGCTACCAAAAATTTCCGTATCCCCTTGATCCAAGCTGGGAGATACAAAAACTGAACTAGGCAGAAATGTATGCAGTGCTCAGTATCTCATACCACTGACATTACTGCTTACCACTCCAGGCATCCTAGTAGCGAGGAACAACAGTTAGCCTGGGTCAGAGGAGACTTCTGTACCAAGCAGGAGGTTCCTGGAATTGTCAGGAGACATTTTGCATGCAGAGTTGTAGCACATTACAGACGCAGTTTGAAATCAAACAAGGGATAGCAAGCCATATTTTTCTAGTGTAAGCACAGCATAAATGTTTATGTAAGAAGAGAAACAAAGATGACAAGAAAACTGCAATAGTGCATTTCTTACCAAAGTGAACCAAGTTTTCAAGTGCTAAGCAGATGTAGGAAAATAATAATGAAAAAAGCCACTGAAGCCACTTGATATAAAAAAGTCATGTTTTTACATAACTGGGTTTATCCTTAGACCTTTGGTGCAAGCTTGAAAGAGTGGGATGTATCCAATAAAATAGCTGCTGTCTGTTTCTAGACAATTACTCCTTTTGCTTCTAAATTAATAACTGCAAACCTATGCCATGCAGAAATTCAGGATGATTCTTTGGTCTGTTAATGTTTTTCAGTGGGAATTTCAGTGCCTTCCCTTCCTCCATCAGCAGCTGCCACTGTTTTTTTCGCAGTGAGAGCAGCCGCCACTGGCTCCCAGCTTTCTGCATCAGATCTCGTACAAACGGCAGCATTTGGCCCCCTGGGAAGCAACCACTGCCCATGCCACTGCTGTGTGTCCCCTCGGGGAAACAGGTGGTGGCACAGAATGGGAGCAGGCAACAAGCTGCCAGCTGGACCACGCTGAGGACACTTAAAAGTTATTATTATTATCATTACTTTTAAAAGTGACTCCCTCTCTCTCTTTTTCCTTACAGCCCTTCTCTTATTCTGCCCTTGGACTTGCACCTTTTATTGTGTCACTTTTAAAACTCTTAAGTAGCAATTTTTTGGTTTAAAAAAAAAAAAGTGGCTTTGTCACTTGCACTTTGCTTCTTTCTACCATAGTAAGCAGTGTTCTAAAGTAAGGGAAAGAGATACTGGGGGGTAGATGCCATTAGAGGTCATCACCTCTCTTACCAGTGTGCAGGCATTATGCAATGCCTTGGGTGAATACTTTCAGTAGGAGAGAACAAGATACAACATTCAATATAGTCATAATGTAGTACCTTAGACAAAAAAAAAAAAAAAAGGGGGGTTCTTTTCTTACTTCAACAGGTTTTTTTTTGTTTTTTGTCTAAAAATATATATATTTTTTTCTCCTTGCCTCCTCTGTCATTCATGGGTGATGACTGCGATACTGTATAGTTTAAAAATAAGATGAAAGGACTCAAAATAATAGGGAATAGAAAGGGGGAAAGAATAGCACAAGAGTTAACAGTTGCTAGCATGAGAGACAGATGCATTACTATTTACAAGGATTAGCTAAACTAATTCCTTTCAGATTTTTAAGTGTATTTACGTATCCACCAAACAGCTATTGGTACTTCTGCATATTAAATACAAGGCTACTTTTGGATTTGAACCAGGAAGTAAATTAAGAGCATCAATATGCTCTAAGATGTAGCCAGTGATACTGAAGTACAGGTAGTTTATTAGCTATGGCGTGAATAGACACATGAGGTTTTTGTTTCCTGCATTTATCCAACTCTTGCTTTAGATGCTAATAAAGACTTCCTCCCTGTGACCACACTGAATAGAGGAAAGTGAGGTGGGATTAGAAAATAAAAGGCACTTGGGAATAACATTGTTGTACTTTGCTACCCTAAGATTCTCCATTCCTCTCTTTCTTCCTCCTCTCCTTAAATTAATTGTGGCCCACGAGGTGAGTAGTTGCTGGTTTGCCACAGCGCACACATAGGAGTTACGCAGACACTTTCAGCCACTGCGGAAGCATGTAGCAACCAAAGGAACACAGACTTCCTGTGTGATCAAAGACAAATCACATGCTGAGCTATTTGTAAGGCATGTGACAGATTCACGTAGGTTTCTTTTTTTTAAAAAAAAAAAAAAATTGCAGAGCCAAATTGCAACATTCTACCAGCCAACAGAGGTATTAGAGGAACTTCCTTCCTCCACAAACTCTTAGCAGAGCTCTTCCCAAGTTATGGCATACGAGTGGCCAAACGTCAGCACAACCAACTCCAAAACGATGACGTTTTGCTGGAGCAGACAGGCAAAGATGAAGAAGTGACAGCAACAGATTGGATGTATCTGTGTCCCACTGGCAACCCACAACTAATTTGCAGAAGTTGCCTTTGAGGTCTGTACTGAAATTTTCATTTTCTGAGCGTGCAAGGGTATAGCTTAAAAGTTGACACCAGCTTCAGCAAAGGCTGGAGTCAGAGAGCCCCAGCTAACTTAGAGAATAGTCCAGCTCGCCTCACATTCAGTGAGAAAGTATCCCCACCTCAACAAAATAGACTGGGCAAAGAAAATCAAGGTCATCTAGTACCGAGAAGAAGGACAGGGAAGTATTTCTCCATCTCTCCCCTAACACAGTAAGATGCGCTGAAAGCACCTGCTGAGTTTAATTGTGGAGGCAGGAGGCATTACGCTTATCTAACAGGTACAGTCACAAGCCAATAATGTTTGTTTTCCATTCAGTTAAGTTCTGAGTAGGTTAATCACAAAAGTAACCTGGAAATAGTGACAAATCTCTTTATTTGTTAAGAGCAAGCAGTTCTTAAGAAGCCAAATCAAAGTGGGCTGCTGTGAGCTCAGATCAGCATATATTTCATTAGCTGCATTGATATTTACCAGCAGAGGAGTTTTATGCCCCAAGTTTGTGCCATGCTCCCTCTCAGTCACTCTGACAATCAAAAGAAATTAAAAATACTATCAACAATTGTTACTTGTATGTCTTAGCCACTGCCTGAGGTCCATATCAAGTCCCTACAGATGTTCCCATGGACACGTTTCACATCTCCAACGTGCCAAGCAGCACCATACAGAAAAATATTTTCATTGTATTCTTCAGTTTCAAAAAAAAAACATTTTTCTTGGCAATGTTTCAAGTCAATCAAGAATCATTTGCTTTACTTTTATTTGTAGATGTGCTTGGTTTGTATTACTACTGCAACGAGTTTTTCTACTCTGATGCAGACTTCCACAATATACAGGCCTGCATATGATCTATCATCTGAGTCAGCATCCATCCTCGATGCCCACAACGCCAGTTTCACTGGGAAGCAGAAGATAGGGCTGCCAAGTCCTATGCACACAGGTTGCTATTTTATTTCTACATTTTGAAATCTCTGAATCAAATACTTTCATTTCTTTATCCAGAGGCTGTTTTGTAATAAATCATCAACATCGCATGCATCTTTTGTGAGGAACAAACCAAAGATCAGGAAGATTCTGCACAACCATGGGTCTGTCTGTAAAGAGTTCACTGGTAGTTTAAGGCATTTTTGAGCAAGTTTATTACGAATCACTAAGCAAATGTTGTTAGTGTTCACTTGGAGTGAAATGTCTCTTAGAATATTTACACCCATTCAACATTCTCGTCACTCCAAAGGCTGTTTAGCATACCATACGCTCAGCTCCACAGGCCTATTTGTTCTGGTAGACACAAAGCAAGTTTTCTGTGGTGTTACAGTACATCCTGAATAAACATATTGAAATTACGAGAGCCTGAACAACACTTCCCCCCCACCTCCCCGAATAATAAAACAACAAAAAAAATGGTGATATTCAGATGCCCCTAGGAAACTGCCCTAGGACATCTTCACATGAGAAATAAAGATATACTATTGTTCTTGTTTGGTTGGTAAAATCAAGACTAAATGAACCAAGTCAGTGAGGAAGCATGTATTTCAGAAATACGGAAGCTGTATTTCAGCTGTACTGCTACTAAAAGACTAGATTGGCTCCTTAGGCATAATAAATTTTTACATGGTTGTATTTTGGCTTAGCCATTCATCTCTGAAATCAGGCACAAGTCTACTCAAAAAGAGAAGAGGCTAAGCAGAAGCTGGGTGTAAGGGTCTTTTCCCTCCAAAGCAAGGCTGAATATCCCTGGTGGCATTACACATGTACTTTAAGACAACATATCCAAAGAGATCCTAAACACAGCCAGTATCCAGATCCTATTCCATTTATGATACCAAACAATCAAAATGCTCAGCAATATGCCTTACGTAAACCTATCTTGAAATCTATGGAGTTAGAATTATTCAAATTAAATTTATGGATTATAATTCATACTTTCCAGAAAGCTTCCAAAGAACCTCATGGATGCATATTTCTGTCGGAAGAGATCAGAAAACATATGATGATCTATGAAAACCACTGTTACTGTTACCTAAGACAGTTATGACCCAATTGGTTGCTTGCAACTATACAGCTCTAGACAGTGTGCCTATACATCCTCAGAACAAAAATTCTCTGGAGGAAGACCACTTGCACTAACATTGCAACCTACCAATTGCGCCCAATGTCATAACCTAACCTAAAATCAGCAGAATATGACGCAAGTACACTGTTAAATCTTTCTACAGTTTTCACAGGCAAATTGTGTTCATTTTTTCCCTGTTTGCTTAAGAACCTAAGCTGAACACAACTGAAAAGTCCTTTCAGTGGTGCGGGCCAAAGTAGGTTGTAATTGGAAAGCACACCTTTCCTGTGCTGCACAGGACAGGCCTGCACAGGCAGCCTCATGATGTTTCAACATTTGCTTAAAACAGTTTTCAACAAAGGGAAGGGTATTTGAATAAAACATAATAGAGTGCTTTGTAAAGTAAAGCTGCTAATCTGATTTAGATTGTTTCATTTCCAACTCCCTGACTCTCGGTTTCCAGTCAGTAGCCTTGCTGAAGAATACGTCCCCCTAAGTTCCTTGAGATATTTATATTAATAGCACTGATGCAAAGAGCCCACTAGCACTACAATAACAAAACATACCCATGAAATAAAGCAGATTTAAAAACCATCAAGACAATGCATTTTTCTCATTTATTCAAATCTTCTGCAGGAAGTAAACACTGAAAGATTTTAAAAAAAACTTCACACTGCAGTATGTACAGTTTTGTGACATCACATGAGGAAATTAATTTCTAATAAAAAAATGAGACCAGTTAGATAAATTACTGAAAACACATCACAATAAAATTGGTTGTGGTAAAATCCCAAATTCTTATGTATGGCAATGAAAATCAATATTCCTTTGTTTGACAGCAATGGAATAGTCCTGGTACAATATTTCAATGACGTAAAATGGAATCCGGAACTTACGTGACTGATTATAGTTGTATGAGTACTTCATGTTTTAAAAGTAGTTTTGCGTTTTTCTCCCAGACCCTTTTGATTTGAAGCACATTCTTTCACAAAGCTAAAATACCACAGCAGAAGTCATGTCCAGAAGTGGAATACTGTTGTGTTTTGAACTGACCTGACTTGTTAAGACATTTTTGCCAACGCACAGATGCACAGGGTCCCCCATGCACTTTTCATGCAGCAGGTTATCACAACTTTAAATAAAAGTATTTTTCTATACATTCTTCCAGACTTGCAACTGTATACATACATGCAAAAGTTTTTAAACCTATGTGATCATATTTACACTTATACATGGAATATACATAACAAAAAAGATTAAAAGGTTTTTTTCCTTTGCATTAGAACAATACAAAATATGTATTTTTCATTAAGGAAACCACTATTTACATCACCTTTTAAAAACCAATTTCAACATATTATAGGCGTAACAAGTCAATATATTTACATTATATATAAATATATATAATATATACTTACCAGTTTACTCCTCTGTAAGATGTGCCAGAGAACAAACTGGTAATATCATGTCACTGATGTCAATGAGAGCTGTAATACTTTCACCAACATTTAACAGGGAAAATTTAAACCATTCATTTCTTTCTTTTAAAAAGACTTGCAAATTAAAAATTTAAAAACATTACTAAGAGTAAATGGCTACGAAAAGTGAAAGTTATGGCTGAATTCCATTTTGATCTTACAATGTTTATAAACTTCTCAAACTGCGCTGACAGGTTAAGTGGTATCAGTAGAGAAACCCTCTAGCAACACAGCTTTTATTCTGTGGTTATGTGTCATCCCCCTACCATTTCCTCACGCTTTGGCAGAGGAGATGCTAGAAATCTGGTTACCTCAGTCTCTTACACATCCCTCTGGAAACAAAAGGCATATCTGTGTGGGAATTACAAGTCAAACCCCAAATCTACCTAGTCTGAGCACTACACCACCACGGTGGATGAAGCAGCATAAGCCTGTAGATCCAACCTCGAGCAAGGCACTGGGCACTTAGCAACCCAGCTGCTCCTGCTGCAACTATTCTGAGTTAAGGGAGGTTAAAGTTAATTCTGGTACAAGTCCCAAGGGGCTGCAGCTACAACTTTAAGCGTGGCATAGACGCATGCCTAACTCACTTCTTCACTGCTCCATGAGGTGGAGGCAGCTTTCCTCCAGCAGTTTCACCCATTTACAACTGCAGCGTAACCTCTTCTCCTCCCTCCTTGCTCCTCTGGTCGTGAAGTCACACAACAGCACCTAACAGTCCTGCACCTCTTCAAGTCTACAGTCTAAAGACCTAGCTGCAACTTGAACATCCTGAGCTGGCAAACTTTGAAGCCTCCACTCCCGCAGGCTGAGGAAGCATACTGGGGACAGCTGAAATACAAATCCTAGTAGTAAGTATCTACTGAACCAAGGAGACTGGAGTTGCTGAGAACACTGACCGTAACTCAACAGGTGACCTTGGTTTGTCATAGGGACTGCGGGAAACTAAGGAGTTGCTTGGGAAAACACGGCCAGCCCTACTGGCCTTTCTGCTGGTGCAGCAAAGCCAGCTCCTGCACCTCCCTTTTCTGAAGGAACAACTGAGAGGGAAAACTCCCCAAGGATGACGACAGTGACTCCTTTTTACTCACTCATGTTACAAGATAAAAAATAATGAAAAGGCCTTCAATCCTCAGATTTAAAGGCTGTAAATGTGGATGGGGCAGATTCTGAAAAAGAACTCTCTTACCTAGGGAGCAGTAACACCAGTGGTGCTGGAGAATTTAACATAGAAGACTGTTGCCTTCTTAGCAGCTGACTGAAGAGCATTAACTTAGCATGCTTCCCTTCCCTCTCAAGGGCTTCACTGTTATGCTACACACTGCTTTGAGATTGCAATGACCACAACAGGCAAGATTCTTCTACGAACACCATGACCTAAAATTAAATTCTTGTGTATTGTGATTTACAGACATCTGTGAGAATTGTAATACCCTTTCATTAACAGCACTTAAAAGAAAGCTAAATCATTAACTGGTCAAACTTAACATTTAAACTTAAATGTTTTATAAAACTTTAAAAACTAAATGTTCAAAAGTATATATTATAACAATAGACTACCATAGAATAAATACATAGGTAAGCACACTCCTAGACTCCGATATTACTTTTTGTTATGGTTAGACTCTCTTCCCTACTTTTCATCTGAAATTGTTTTGATGATATTTTTCAAAAAAACTCTTTATTTCACCTCCATTCAAGCTGCATTTTGCTGTGGAGCCCTTCAAGTAAATTATAGCCCTGTATTTACTCCGGGGACCATCTATTATTCTATATTGTATATATTTCCTAGCTATATACATGTTGTTTCAAGAAAAATAATCAATTAAGACTTTAAGAGACGTTTAATGGATGGAACAAATACCATCTTTTTTAATATTTCTGTTGGGTTGACTCATATAAAAAGAATTCAGTTCCACTGTCAATGCAAAATATACTTTATCTTGTTAATGGCTATTCTATGAGACATGTGAATTGTCATTGGGCCACTTATAAATGCAAATATTAAAGACAAAATTTATTTCTATAATATACTTCAGACAATGACATTTAAAATGATATTAGATTTGTGTGAAGGTTTTAAAATATAAATCTTCTTTGTACAGCCCATTAATATATTATGCTTCACCCAAATAACATAAAAATATACCTTTAAGTTGCTCTGTTATTTCTCATATAAACCAGGGGGAATGTTTTCTATTGGATACTGCCAAACATTTGTGTTCCCTAAAAGCAGGTATCCCCAGCAGGGTTAAACAGAATTGTGGTGCATTTTCCAGCTAGCAGACAGAAGTCCTTTTCAGTAGGGACTGCACTGGAAAGAAGGGAAACTAATCCCAGGCAGAGGGCAGAGGATGAGACAGGGACAACAGCTTGCTCTGTCTAGGGAAGCCGGAAGGCTGGGAAAAGGGTCTCTGAAAAAAATCAGGAAGGAAAAGACCAAAGTGCCCCACCACTCATCTCTGCAAACATGAGCCAGACAGAAGAAACAGCAGAGTTTTGTCATGTCATCAGCTCTCAATGGTGAAAACAGTCAACATTAAAAAAAGAGTGCAGCTTTCATTATCTGTGCAAACCAACAACTTAGCTGTTTTCTGCTAACACAAGGAATTATCAATGAAATTTTAAAAGCCACAGAGAATATTTTCTTAGGGAACTAGAACGTTCAGCAAAACTTTTAATGCATATAGTTTACAGGAACCAGATTTTGTCCTCCTCCTCCCTCATGAGAAGCAAGGGCTCCAAATGGAGTTAACACTGACAGTGTTAACAGTGCTGCTTGGCTCCTCCCCAGTCAGCAATTCTTTTAAGGTGTTTCAGCTTTGACCGCAATTTTCAGTTACTCCCTTCTCAGGCTGATATTGCCAGATGTTACAAATCACAGCACAGATGGGCACTGAGGAAAAGGGCAGAGGAGGATTTCTGAGACATGTCCCACTATCCATTACAAAACATGACAAAACCACAATTTTATCCTCAGTGCAACCTGAAAAATTATTCTGAAACCAGGTTTTCTGCAGAGAAAAGGCAGTGCATTAAACCATGCATCAGCTGTTCAGAAAGTAATAAATATTGGCAGAATACGGATTCTTGTAGGAAGAGGCCAACACATTTTTTCATTATAATCCTATTCTATATTTGAGTGGAAGTCTGATGTGCTGCCTTAGCGTTGGTATTCTTCGATAAAGGAAGCAAGATGGTGCTAAACAAACAATTCTGATTATCTGCTTCACAAATTTTCCACCATTATCCTCACCAAATCTATGTGCTAAGCTCTCTGAATCGCAGTACTCCAAGAGGCATTTTGACTTTCTCCTTTTAAAGAGGGAAGTGACAGGAATGCGCTCACAAAAGACTCATGTGGTACTTGCATGATATATGAAAATCTGCCTTTTATATAAAAACCTAGAAAAAACCCTTAACCATAACTAGCAACTCATAACTATAGCTAAGAATTCTGAGGAAGGCATTCGTCAAAAGCAGGGCAAGGAAGAAAAATAGATTTTACACCACTATTCTGGCAGAACCACAAAGATTTAAGAAAAAAAAACAATAAAAATTTTGGAAGCACTAAAAATTACATTTCAGTGCAGTTCAATTATTAACACTGACACAGGTTTTCCCCATGTGACGAGCTAATACCTTGGACGGACTGCTCCATTTCTTTAAAGTTATTCTTAAAATTTCACAAAACATATTAAACATTCAAAAAAAAAAGTACAATGTCTATGCTCAGGCTTCCAAAAAATAAGGATTATTTTACAGGGGAGGGAGGAAACGCAGCATTACCACCACCTAGGCTGTAAGCTTACATTTTATGTTATACCAAAGACTTGCAGATCCAAATAAGACTCTGATCAAAGAGTACCCATAACTTAATTTGATGCATACAGAAATGTCTTGTACAAATTACAACCTTTCTAACTTCCTTGTGACAATCTATCGTAAAGCAAATTTTATCTACATGTATTTTAAATAACATCACCAGAAAAATAAAAAGTTTATCAAATGAAAACATGTTTCAGTTAGACCATGCTTTTCTAAAATCATGCTCAATTTGTACAGTAGTCAAGTTCGTATTCATATTTATTTTTGTTTTCTTTTTTCTTTCTTTTCCTTTTTTTTTTTTTTTAAACAAAGATTCAAAACCACTGATTGTAAACTCATTGAGGAGACTGTAGATTATTCAGGCTCTTTTTTGATTGTTAGCACTTTCTCCAGAAGTCCATGCACTTCACCATTCATACCATGTTGATGAGAGGTCTTATTCCCCATATGGCTGTTGTAAGGGCTTCTTAAGTTACTAAAAGGAGTTTTAAGCTCTGCATCAGGTGTTAACTCCTCTTTGATTGTAACGTGAGTTGAACTATCAGTAAATGAAGGTTCATTCCAAATTTCTTTGTCATGTGCTTCTTGACTGCTAACAGAGTTGCCTCCTTTCTGTAACATGTAGTACAATATTGGATTGGTTTTGGTCAGTCTTGGAGAATCTTTTTCATAATCATTCTTGTCCATATCTGTGATAACCCATCTGATGGGACCTTTCTCACTGGGCATGGGACACACACTAAACTGGTCAGATTCCAGCCTAGATACCGTACTCCCCAAATGTTCAGGGAAGGGGGAACTGGCAGGACTTTTTACTGCTACTGGATACTGAAATGTTCTGTGATCTACGCAATTGCTCTGTTGCACAGGACTTCCCATTAATGCATTTACTGAAGAAATGCTGAATTCAGGTTTATTAATTGTTGCATTGCTTTTGTTTCCTTTTTTCTTGCCCTCCGTTAGTAAGTTATTCCTATGTTGTGACATATCTCTCTCACAGTTTTCTGAGAGAAGCAGCTGTTTCAACACATTAAAGCCTTTACTATCTCTAGACCAACTCCTATTTTCACTTTCATTATTTGAACCATGACTTACAGCATATTTAAATTCAGAATCACTTCTGCTGAATTTCAGTTCTTGCTGGTTTAACAAAGGCCCATACAGTACCTCTGTAGGAGAAACATGGTTGTTTGTAGCATCAGACACATTAGTTTTCATCTTTTTTAATGGACTTTCCAAATGCTCAGCATGAAGTTTCCTCTTTTTCGGTACTGTGCAAAGACTCTTTGATTCTGGGTGTGTCAGCTCATTGTTTCGGTGACTTCTGTCCAGCTCATCTGCAGGATAACTATCTTGATTCTGTCTCAGCAATCTACTTAGCAGGCCATTTTTGGAAAAAGAAAAATCTTGAGGTGAAAGAGGCTCAGATTTCATCTCCTCAGATGCTGGAGAAGCAGCTGTGTTTCTTTGCAGTGAATGAATAAATCCTCGAAATTTGTTACCCTTGCACTCTCTTATTTGTTGTACATTTGAATTATAAGGAACATTTGATTCTTCGGATGGTTCAGTTTTTATTTTCACTGTCAATATTTGCTCATTCAAAGCCTTATCTGTCTGTTCCTGAGAACTTTCATCTCTTAGAAACACCTTCTCTTTCTTTTCACTTTTACCTTTATTGGGAGTTCCCAGAAGCAGCTGAAGGACAGTGCGCCTTTCAAGGAGATTTTCTATTTCCGAACCTGGCAGTCCTTGTTCAGTGGGTACAGACTGACAACTGAATATTTTGTTATTTTCTTCATGTGTACTCAATTTATCTGTAAGCAGAGGGCTGTTCAATCTATCAATCAAGCCTACAGGTTTATCTGTGTTCCCTGCTAGCAGATGTTTGCTAGGTCTTTGTTCTTCACTTGACATGGAAGTCTGCATACCGCACTGAGCAAGATTCTGTAACAGCTTGCTGGCACTGAAAGCTGAAGAGTTTTGTGGACTATCATTTCTGCTCAGCTTGGCTCCTTGAATTTCTTTGCTTTTAGAAAGGTCTATCAAATGTTTAGACGCAGGATTCACCAACCTGTCTGGCTGGATGCTGCAGGCATACAGTGGAGAGTTACGCTTGATGGCTAATGATTGGTGAGAGAGATTTATAGGAGAGTCTGCTTTTGCAGAAGCAAGCAAAGGTGGAGTGCTTAGTGGAGTCATTCGATTTGCGCTAGGACTGTCAGTAACAGGAGTCCTTTTACCAGTCTGTACAGTGAATTTTGCCACATCAGCTGCACTGTGTGGTCCCTGAGGCTCATTACTTTTGTCTACCTTTTCTTCACTCTTATGCCCAAGTAACAGCTGAAGTAGTGTTACTTTTTGATGGGGATTCAGCTTAGATGCCTTCGGAGTGTCTTTGTCTTCCTTGTTCTCCGGACAGGAAACTTTTGGATCCCAGTTATGAAGCAAGGACTGAGTCAGGTTATCCAGTGACGCAGGTGGACCTGCATCTGGTTTATCTGTCCTCTGTTTAAAGGATAAGTCTATAGGAAGACAGTTAGAATGGGAGCTTTCATCATCACTGCTGTCGTCTGTAAAGCTAGGATTGTTGTCTGAATATTCATCAACAGTCGTTGGTGTGCTGCTCTCTTCATGCCCTTTTAATTGTTTGGTGGTATTCTGGCTTTTCAGGAGATGTAAGAGCAAACTGTTGCTAGGAGAGGTTTTCAGATTACTCCTTTCCAAAGTATTTTTGAATCCCACATTTTTGGGAGGCGAATGCGTGATTCCCACTGAACTCTGAAATGGTGCCATATTGCTTTTGCTAGATACCATTTTGGTTGATGATCCTGTTTGACCATTGAGATGGCTTGTCATTCCTTTTGCTAAACTGAATTGGCCAATATCTTTCTGAGCACTTTCTTGTAATCTGGCCATAGCTGCAAGTCTCTCACTTGCTATTTGATTTGCATTTTGTGCTTTTAAAGCATGTTCCCTGGAGTACTGCTGCAAGTGAGCTTCACTTGAAAGAAGTAAAGCTAGCTGGCTGCATGCTACGCTGGGCTTTGGTGAAGCAGCAGGACTAGATCGTTTCTCTACCATGCTTGCAACAGCTTGTAATCTTGCAGCACATGACAGTGACTCATTTATCACTTTAGGTCCGCTCTGCACTGCATGAGGAGATTCTATAAACCTCTCGTTGGGCAGGTTCTTTGTTACATCAGGCACGCTGTTGTCCAACTTCTGATCCTTTGCTTTGCTTTTCTTCAATAGAGTCTTCAGATGACTGGATGCAACACCATAGCACCTTAAATCTTTCTCCACCTGTAAAGAATCATGGCTAAGGGAATACCCTTGCTCCTTAAGGCTCTGCCTAATCTGCTGTGACAGAGCAACACTCTGCAGCCTAGAGCTGAATGACTGAAGCAAAGAGGCAAGTAATGTGCTATCCTGTTTGCCTTTAGGCACATTTTCAACCATGCCAGCTAACAAAGCTTCCTTTTTTCCATCTAAATCCACAATGGAATCAGACAACCGCCTTCTCTTTGCTGCATTCCAGTCTTCAGAAGACTGTAACAGTCTTGCTTTTTTGAGGTGCAGCATGCCAGATCCCTGATATGTATTTGTGTTAAGAACTGGACCATTACTTTGACAGCTGGGAAATATATTTCCAGAAATCTTTAAGTTTTGATCCTCTCCACTATGTCCAGTAGACTTTTTGTCAGCTGCAGTACCTGAGCCTCCTGCTGCTTGATGCATTAGTAATCCCTCTAGGTAAGTTAGAACAACAGAATCCTGGTGCATCTCAGAGCCAAGCTCTTCTCCATGAGTCATGTTCAATATAAGTATCCAAAAGGGCTCTGTTTCTATTCACTTCAAAGACTAGTTTGTTGCAGCTGAATCAAGATGCAGAGTTAATAGGTAGATGTCTATAGCATTTTCTCACAAACCCTCAGAAACAATAGTCACATTCCAAACAGGCTTCTTCCAGTGTATGTTGGTTGATAAGCCAGATTTCCAATCATGTCACTGTGTTGATATATAGAATGTTTACGAAAGATGTGTAGGAAGAGTACTCAAAACACGCTTCTAAGGTAATAAAGTTCCATTAAGTATTTGCCTTCTTCATCTTTCTCCAGGAACCCAGTTTGTTTTTCGTCTTTTTCCATCTTCATCAAACACATACAAGTCCTAAGTGAAGAGGGAAAAAAAAAAAAAGAAAAACAGAAAAACAGTGGTCAAGAAAAGAGAATTAGGCTAAGATCTAAATAAATTGCATAAGATTTTTTTTTTTTTTTAACATATTGTTTTAGACAGAGATCCAGGATATTAAAGCAAGAACCACATTCTAGAAGAAATTAATAATAATTAATAGTAATGCACAGTCAATGCTACCTAATCTGAAGAACTTTGCGAAAATTATTCTGGAGACAGAAAGCTCTATACAAAATTTAAGCTTAAAGTAAACTATAAAGCATAGCTACTAGAAGTGATCATTGAATTCCTCTACCCTACAGCTCAAAATAAGGAATGGCAACCACAAAAGGAAAATCTAAATATTGCTTAGAAAATTTTACATTGGATTTTACTTCACAGTTGCATCAACCTTTCTTCTTACTACGTAAATATACAGGACATGAACACCATCACTGTCGAAGAGAACTAATGGGAAAAGGCAAGCCTAAAGTCAGTGTTTAGGTTCACGTTGAATCTGTTTTCAAATACCAGAATAAGTAGCAACATATGAGTACGTTTCTGTTTAGCAGGTAGATGATGATGCTGAAAGTAGAAACGAAACTGCCACTGCCGCCCAGGACTATCTAGTAATGCAAAATCTAGTACGACAGCACAACAGGGAGGAAATCTGTTGTCATTAGAAGATACAGGCAATGGGAGCGGAGAAAAATGTGCCTATGAACATGTTCCTGGTGGATCTTTGTTGGAAGATATTTACTTTCCAGGTATTAAATGTAAAACGGTGAAAAACTAGGCCTTCCTTGAAGTCTCATTATTTTCAAAGCAATTCTTATAGAACATCTCTACTCAATACTTCCTTAGATGAGGCAGTATGCTATAAAAAGCTGTTTTAAAAAGCACAACAATGGCTCTTATGTTAGATGCATCTCTTAGGTTTTAAGTTATATTACTCTAGTCAATGATAGCATGAACAGTTCAAGACAGTCAACACAGTTCAATACTGAGATCATTATACCACACATGCCTACTGCTTCTCTCTTTCAGTACTAAATTGGCATAAATGTTCCACATAAGCATAGCTAAGTGTCTTTCAACACGTCTAGCTCTGCAATTCTCTTTCATAGACTAAAAATACATTTAAACTTGTATTTACAAGTTTTCAAAAGGATATAAACAGGTGAAACCCACACATCTTTAAAGTAAATGAATGTTTTATGATTGATTTCTTGGAGGCTATTTTTTTTTTAATTCAAAAGCTACAGTCAGAAGCACATCAAATCTGAAAAAAAGTAAAGAATCAGAACAGCTACACAGCCATAACGTTAATAGTCTATACAACCCTCTGTACAAACACACTTTTAGGAGCTTTTAAGTCATTTAGAAAAACTAAGAACTATTTAAAAAAAGAAAAAAAAAAACAACCAACCAACCAAAAAAAAGACCAGAATTAAAACACCAGCAATGCAACGTAGTGTAGATATGTATATCCACATATCTAAACATCATATTAAAAGCTAGTAGCTATTACTGGGGTATCAGTATTTCTCTCAGAAATACAAATGTACATTAACCAGCACTTACATAATTACCTGTAGAAGACACTGGGTTTGTTCAAATACATAACTACAAATTAAACTTGTATTCATCTAATTAAAAATTACCTATGATCTCATTGTTCCTTCAAAAACTTGTGAGTCTCTGGGTGGACTTCTGCAAAGTTTCAATCCAAAATGGTTTCAAAATCAGAAATAGCAAATCCTTAAACAAACAAACAAAAAATCCAATGAATACGTCATGCTTCCGATGAACACATCAAGTATCCAGCAAGTTTAATGTCAATACAGCTAAGCTTATTTTCTCAAATATTTGGGAATGCACTTTGTCTAGAAAATAAAGTTTTCCATCTTCCAAAAATAAACTGGCTATCTGCAGCTACATTTTCACATTGCAAAAGGGAATTGAACTCACAGCATGCTGTTCATATAAAGGAGAAAGTAGTACCTGATACTTTGTGTTTTGTGTTTAAGAAAATAAAACTGCATATTTTTCACTATCTTGTGCCTTGCAGGTCACCTTTAAGCTGAAGTCCCAAGCAAATGCACCGTTGTGTTAAGCCAACACAAGACATTACTATTTGCAGTTCTGGAAAAATTTAAAAAATAAAATAAAAAAAGATGATGCAGTTATGCAAATCCCTCAGGTACTCAAAAAGACTATTACAGGAGATGACACTTGTAGCCAGTACAGTTTATGTTCAAGATGTACTCTAAGTAGTGTTTTGCCTCTTTTATGTTTTTTTGTTTGTTTGCTTGGAATTCCTCAAGGCAAGGGAAATATTCATAATTTTACAGAAGTCTGATTGATGCAAGGGAGCCTTCATTAAACAGAATGAAATCTGAAAAGCATATAACAAGGAATAGGACATCACCAATCCTTCTAAAGAAGCTGTTCTGATCTAGTGCTGCAACAATTATTACAGCATTATAAAACCCTGCATGACCTAATGTGCAACACGCAAATGTGATGAAGTCATTTGACAAGAACGGAAATTACATTCAAAACAAACAAACAAAACAAAACAAAAAAACAATCAAACCAACCAAACAAAAAAACCCTATCTCTAAACCTACACCTTATTTGTGATGGGAAGCCTGGTAGTAAATTTCAGGGTTTGAAAGCAATCTCACAACTATGCATTTCTAGCAAGTTTTGAACCCAATATATTTTTCTTCCCCTATCTGATCTAAAGTGTAGTCATGTGGAAACAAAACCAGCTTTGAAAATTAATGTTTAGCTGGACACTAAAGCAACCATTCAGCAACCTTTTTAAAACATACATACTAAACCAAAGAATTTCCCTGGACCCACTGAAATGTGCTATAAATTATTATTCCAGAAATTACCTTAAATGAAAAAAAATAGAACGTTTAAAAAAAAAAAAAAGAAGAGAAGGAAGAAGCCCTACAGCAAAACATCTCATATTTCTCAGTTAGGACTTATTGCAATGAACCTCTAATATCTATGAATCTCTAGACCTAAAAATCGTATGCAACTATATTGAACGAATTGATAATTGATATATCCCATATTTGACATGCTTTCTTGACCATGCAACTACGATATATGAACTATTTTTTATTGTTCCAATGCCTTCTTCACAGATTCTCATATCCTAACAAATAAATAAAACGCATGTTTTACAGATGCTATTTTCAGAATCTACATGAACATAAACCGATCACAACTCATTAAATCATGTTTACCTAGACAACTAAAGCAGCAGCACAATTCACAACACAAATGCTGTAACCTGGGGAGATGCTTCCAAAGTGGAGCAAACCATGGGAAATCAGTCCTACATCCTTTTAAAAAGTGCCTAGGGAGAAACTGTGGGCAGAGTAGGGAAGATAAGAGAATATTAAAACATACACCGAATTACAGAAACCATGGATGTCCAGAATATTAATTCTACTTTTGCAGTTGTTGGAGCTTTTCTTTGTTTGCAAACAACAGATATACTTAGCAGCTGCAAAGATTTCAAAGGAATGATAACAATAAACTCTAAGATTCTTTGGTTACCATAAAATATTACTGCTGCAAAATATAATTAAATATGAGAACACATCCTCCAGGTTAAAACCACAACATCTGAGCCAACGGCTTTTTCCAGATATATAAATTTTTTTCTTAAAACAGAATTCTTTAAATTAATGAATGCCTCATCTGTAAAACCTAATTGGAGACACTAAAACAGAAGTTTTGCAGCTAACCAATAGACATTCAGTTGCTGCCATTAAAGAAATTAAAGACAGTTCACAACCTAAACTAGCCAAATAGCATCCATAAGACATTCTTCTGATATCTTTATCATTTCCAGTTAAATCTCTCTATTAAATGGAACAGAGAGTCACAATAAATTAACAGCACTATACTGGTATTATTTGAGTAGGAAGGCTACATACTCTAACAGAGATAACTCATAAAACTTGATACTTTGGAGGTGTCTTCTGTAGTCTTAATTCAAGATATTATAGAAAAATCTTACAGAAACTATTAAGGTATTCCTCTAGGAAATTGGCAACGGCTAGCAGATCGCCCACATGAACACTCATTGAAAGAGATATTATCCAAATTTCTGCATATTGTTAGAATGATGAATATTGAGTTTGAGATGTGTATATACACACAGATGAAACATTTTTATTAACTGCATTCCAGAGTCCTTTAATGGTGATTAAATTCCTGTATTAATTTTATTTTCCATTTTTAAGTTGAAATGAGTCAAAACATGAATTTGTAGAGCTGAAATCAAGATGGTATTTGAAATTAAAATCTTCAATTATTTAATAAATTCAGCATCTTAATGGTTAGAATCTACTGGAAAAGCCAGAGAAAGTCTCTCACTAGAGCTCACCGCCTGCCCATTCTTGTGTTACCAAATGTAGTGGCTACAGTCCACCACATCAAGCAATGGCTTAGACAGTCATTTTAATTATTACAGATTTGAGGAATACAGCACAGTGATTACAGTGCTTTGGATCCTGGGGTCCAATTACTTGCTGTGCTGCAGGCAGGCTGTTTGACTTCCGGTTTTACTTTTCTGTATCCTTTTTTCCCAGACGGAGTAGTAATAGATGCAAACTTCAGAAAAATAATTGAGGATAAATACATTAAAGGCTGTGAGATGCTCAAAAGCTCCAATGATAGCACTGAGTAAGCACCTTAAACACAGGACTTCAAATGATTCCCCATCCTTATAAGCTGTCTGCAGTGAGATGCTGCAGAGCACAATGAAATTAAGGTCTACAAAGAGATTTCTAGATGCACTAGGAATGGAAATTGCAGAAGAACCTTTCAGTGAACTAAATGTGAGTGTGGAAAGTGAGAGTGGCTGTCCCAGAATTATTTATTTTGTTACTGAGCTCAATTTGCATTTCTTTGACTTTAGCAGGCAGGAAGAATATATTCAGAGTGGTGGTATAAGAACTTCAGTTGCATTTTTGCTAAGGTTATAAGCAGTGAAAGAGGCCTGACTCAACAACCCACCATACCAAGCCCATAGAGACGCACAAATGTGCAGGTACTTCAACAGCACTTAAGCATGTACTTTAAGAGAATCAAGTATTTAAGTGTGTTGCTAAATCCCCGCTTTATGTCAGAAATCTGTTGAGATGAATGCAGCAGCTGAGACCTCTTCACAGATTGGTTCAGGCTGTCAAGACATTTTGAAGGTTCTCTTTAAAAATGTAATTTATTATTATTTCTTTTTTTTAAGAGAAAAGAGCACAAGTAATTAGATTACAGAGCAAAATTCAGCAACAGGTGAATTCTTCCACAGTTGCACACTAGAGAACTTGGAAATCAACAAGTTTTTTTCACAATAAATTCATGAAAATCAGACTCTTTCCCTCTGATCGTAGGATATCACTGAGAAAGCAAAAATAGGCTTCTTCCCAACAGCCTGGCATGTTGTTCATGCCTTCATTGGGCCTACTGACTCCAAAAGACAATTTTAAACATGGAAAGGATAGCCTACCACTTTTAAAAGGCTCTGTCAGGAGAGGGCACACCAGGGATCACGTTGCAGCAAGAGGAGTTGCTGCCAGGCTTTCTCCGTGGGCTCCCGAGGTCCTGCAGGAGAAGCTGAGTCCCCCTGCACCCAGCGCCAGGGCTCTTCCCTCCACATTAGCGCAGTCCTGCTGCACGTGGGATCACCATCTGCTCTTTAAAATACCCTCTTTGGGTGACAGCGGGCTTAACAGTGGCAGTAACTTCAGGGCTTTCAAGTATACAGGACAGGAAAGCCTTTTCCCTATTGCTTTGTGAGGCTGTGTGCTGCCAAACACAATCCCAATCTTACTTTCTCCTGTTCAGAGAAGTTTTAGACAGCAGAAAGGGTTATAGTTGAAGGGAAGAACGTCAAACCAGCCCAGTCAAAGCCTTCTGATGATTTCAGCTGCTTAAACAGTTGGATTTTTAGAAATTCTGCAGAAAACCAATCCCACAACAGTTGATGCAATAGCTTGAAGAGATTCAAAGAGATAGCATTAAAGCACACAGACACTGAGAAGTCCCAAGTCACGTAAAATTGCCATAAACACAGAACCAGCACCCCAGCAGACATAAGAAATGTTTTTTCCTGTCGGAATAAGACATGACATGCCACTGGACTGAAATGTTAGTGAACCAACAGCTGAGTAGAGAAAAATAACCCAACTGTTCCAGCAGGTATACACTATTTAGGTTTACTTGGGCTTTTGTTTTAAGGCCTGTTAAAATATAAATGTTAATGACTGTAGTTGTTATCTGTGGTCCCAGAGTTGCACATCGTTCCTGTGGGGTGTGAACTGGGGGATTCAGACATCTAATCTCAGTGTTACTCTGCTCCTCAGACTTCACATAGGCTTCTCCACAGTCCGGGAATCGGTGACCCACCCAGATCATGCCATACCACTGCATGGCAATGAGGAGCTTTGGGATGACACATAATATGTCAAGGGGGAATATAATATTTCCACTGTCTGTTTAAATGAGGTGAGGAAATGTCAGAGAGATTTTCATGTTTATGCAGATACCCTTTCAGGGAGGCGGCACAGCAGACGGGGAACATTTATGTGCATGCGACAAAGCAGAAGCTGGAACACCTCAAACTCAGAGGCAAAGTATTCTCACATGAAAGACCAAAGGCCTAAGAAGTGCTGGCTAACCCGTAGCTTTTACAGACCCTGGGGAAGAGCTCTTTGCAAAGGAACCCCAATCTGACTCAGACGTGCACCTGTCCAGGAGAGGGGTCAACAAAGCGTAAATGACAGCCACCCGAGAACAGTGGCTGTCTGAGAGAAAGACATATGCCTGTACTGCAGCCTTGCATGTATAGAAGACAGCCAAGATAGCTTAGGTGCCAGAGTAAGCCTAGCCTGGTGGCAAGGAAGCGCATGGAGGTTAGCCTGGGAAGCAGGGTACACTAACGCAGTGCTGCTCTGCCATGACTTGTCTGGTTCTGGCACTCAACCTCCCCCTGCTGTCTTTTCCACAAAGCAGTGTGCAGACGCTCTTAAAACAACAGCTCGTGTCAGCCTACCTTAAACCAGCATTTCTTATTCTAACAAGTAAAAGAATTGAGCCTCCACACATAATCATGCTTATGTGTGGAAAACCCCACTCTGTTCATGTAACTTTCATTTCACACCTGTAACTGAGTACTTCACGTAAATTTCAGTCAATTCCTTAGCACAGACCCATGCACATGTATTTCTTCTCACAAACACTACTGAAGGAACAGTTCTTTCTAGTTCTGTAAGGGTACTGCAAAGGGCATCTTCAAGTTCGTTTCTTGATCAGGATCTGCTATCGTTCAGATGAACTCAGAAACACTCTTTGCCAACTCTGCCAGTTCTAGTACGAAGAGGAACAGACGTTCAATCTACAGATACCACCTGTGAAGGAACTGAGTATTTTACATCTAAAACTGCCTCATGAATCACTGCTCAATGATCTGCTGCAGAAGGCATAAAGGGCAGAAACTAAATGCTAAGGCAGAAAAATGAACAAAAAATCTCTCCCCCTCCCCTCAAAATAAAGGCAGGAATCCAGAAGTAGCCCATATGACTAAATCTCAACTAACTTAGGTAGCGTGGGGATCAAAGCTCAGAAGTACAGTGGGCAGAAAGGTTTTTGTTAACTGAGTCTTCTTGTTCAAGACACCAAGAGCAAACAGGCACAAAAATATATACCAAGATCTGTTTTCAGGATGGAAGGGTGGATACCAAATGAATTTTTAATAAAATATACTGGTAGGTACAACAGAATGGACAGAGGATGCATCTTTCCAATTTTTCTAAACCACCTGCATAGCAATAATTAAAAGAAAACTAACAACCAGATTCCCGTTGCACATTCCCACCCCCGCCAACACACACAAAACCAAATCACTGATTATGCATTTAACTGTGTCAGCTCCCCAAGAATGAAACTTGATTAATATACAGTGAAGAAATCAATGTCCTCTTCAGGACAATCATGCTTTTGGGTTATGATCAATACATGCAGATAATGCATTTCCACACAACTCTGACCTTCTACTTGTTGGAGAGATCTGAAAATACAGCCATTTCTCTATAGCATTAAAATAAAATTGTGTATTTCATGGATTTGGTGGAATAACTGTACGTGTTCAGTGATTTGTCATGTAAGTCACTTTATGTAATTTTAACTAAGAGTTGGTTTCACAAAGGCCAAGCTACGCCTGATTAAAAGTAAGGCACAGTTTTTATTGACAGTAGTATTTGTTTTCCACTTAGGACCAAGTGTCTCATGGCTAGCTATGAAAGACAGCCACTTTCTAGACTTTCAACAGAATAGGTTTCAAGTTACAGAAAATAAATACACTAATTCCATAGGAAGGTCAAGTATAGGATCACACAAAGTATTCAATTATATGTAAAAAAGAATAAATCCATTTTAAAAGTCCAGGTGATTTATTTATTTATTTTAGTAAGTGGAAGGACAGTGTAGTTCCTATTTCAATGGGAGACTTCAGCCTTTTGTAGGTCATGTTTCTAAAAGCTAAGGACACAGAAAAGGCTCATATAATTTCAGTTAAGTGGGAAAGAAAAAATCTGCATTAACAAGAAGGTTTCTTCTAGTTCAGTTACAATAAAAACATTGATTTTTTTTCCTCAAAGCAGCAATAAAAATCAAGCAGAAATTAAGATACAACATAAGAACTAACTTTAGTGAAACCTGGGGAGAAAAAGCTAACAACATCCTGTAAAGAGCACAAATTCCTCATCTTACCACTGGGCCAGAATTGATCTGAAAACATTCATAACAAATCCCCAATTAAAATACTAAAAGCCTTTTAAGTCATATAGATGTATACAGAGATGATTAGTTAGTTAATATACTCTCAAACTTTAGTAATTGGGCTGCAACTCAACCTGAGACACCAGTCAAATTGGAACAGTTAAAATACTGACTTAGCTTATAAAAAACAAAACAAAACAAAACAAGAACAGTGAAAACTATTACTCTGTATACACTGCCACAAAGCCATGGTAGGAACACTGGAAGGCGGGCAAGGGCAATTGTTTAACTACCCCTCAACACAAGGGCAGACACTTTGAAGTAATTTCTCAAATTTTATGCTGATAAAAATGACAAGCACTTTAAGTAGAAAGATGATGTGCTGTCATAAAGTTGTGGAAAAGAGCTTTTACTAATATGTTTTATATCCGTCTTTCATGAGTGCTATATGAAGGAAATAATTGCAAAATAGCAAGAAATGACTATTTATCATTACTGATTGTTCCATTAACATCAAGAAAGTTGAAACAGGCACTCATACCCATTTTAAAACTATGTAAAACAAAACAGAGATATGCAATCGATTCTGAACAATGTGTGATTTTCTACATACAAGAAGATAGCCAGCAGAATGAAAGAGCTATTAAAAATAAACCTATCATCCCATACTTACATGTAAGCATTAGCTAATTCGGGACCATCTTTCATAGCGCACGTCAAATCAACAACTTCACTAAGCCTTTATAAAGCCATATGCCTACAGTGTCAGTTACAAAAACAGCTTCACTTCCATGTTAGCATATGTCTAAAATTAAGCCTGCACTCAAGAACCCCGCTGAACACACGCAGCACCAGTGAATCATTAACTAGCTGCTAGTGAGTCCCTGTCTCTGTAGAAAAAAAGTGAATCTCAGTTGCCACAAAGAACTCTAGCAATAAAACAGGCTAGTTCAGAAGCTGCACACGTATTTAAAAATGTGGTTCCACAGGAGTTTTTCTGATTTAAGCATGAAGCTGCTGCCAAAATGCATAGCGTTGTCTTGCTCTATGGATCTTCAGCTACTTGCTCCTGCTACCTTCCTTACAGTGACACGTGTTCCTACAGAAAGCTCCTACAGAACAGGTAGGACTAAAGGACCTCATTGCCACCAAAGGGAACCCCAAAGACACTGTTGACTGGTTGTTTCACAGTTCTCCAAGTTGGGATGGCATGACCACCAGAGTGTTGTGGGGAAGGACAAAGGTCAGGGCCTATTTCTTCGAGTGCTGAACCGCACTTCTGTCTAACGAAAGCAACAGGAGCATTGCTACTGCTAAGATTCTCTAGGAGGAAACACCATCTCCAGGCAGAATGTCTCTACTAAACATTGGAGAGTTCACTAGTCAGATGAAGATGCCTTTAAGAAGCATCTCCTAAACAGAATTAAAAAGAATATCTATCCATCTCGGATGTGTTCTCTTCAGGCCCTCTGAAATTTGAAAAGATCACTGAAAATAGAATAATTAATTCAAATATTTTTATATTATACTGAGGCATCCTATGAAGCTGCAGTATAAATCCTATTAAACTGAACTTAGGTTGTCCATCCCTAAAATAGATTTGACATACAAACACAAACACAAGGTCAAGGTCACAGATCAGCAAGAAAGATTAGAAAGAGGACTGATGTAAGAGCTGGCATTTGATCAAAGCTCTTTTTTTTTTCCAGTATGCTTACCGGAAATACCACTACATTTTCTTCACATTGATGGCATTACATGTTTTAAGTATTCCTCCCTTTTAAGAGCAGACCTGTGCTCT
>VXAL01018008.1:120146-161460 GCA_013399475.1 Chauna torquata | reverse complement strand
AAATCATTCCTGAAGCCTGACATGCAAGCTTCTTAGCACAACGGCATAGGTGTTTTTAGCTCTGATACTGATTCATGAGATCTTAAAACAGTCACTGGTTTAAGATCAAACTGAGTTAAGTTTTAGACCTTGGGGCAATACAATTCTGCTAACCCTTTTCTAACTCCTTTGAGCAAAATGGGAGAAAAGTGGAGATTTTTTTTTTTTTTTAAAGATGAATTTCTATCTTTCTTACTCTGTAAAAGGTTGAGAAAACTTCCCACTGCATTGATATGTTAGGACGAAAAAAATAAAAATAAGAAAAATCAGGCAATGATTATGATTCAAGACAAAAAAAAAATACCAGAGGTTCATTTAACATCTGCAAATAAATCAGCTGCTTTCTCTGAGAATCAAACGCACATGAAAATGTACATGACATTTCACAACCAGAAACGTTCAAAGAAATACATTAGCTTATAAGAAGCAGTTACCGAACACTTTAAACCAAGTCTATTCGGAGTCCAATAGCTTAAGTTTACTAACAAAAATTCTAATGGACAAAAATTCTTTTACTTTAATTGAGCTATATTACAGTGAGTATCTGTTGGTTCAGCATCACATTAGATCTTCTCTCATGCTTACATTATAAAAACTTTTTCTTTAATCATCACAACCAAATCAAGTAAAACCATAACTAAAACAAGTCAACAACGTCTTTTTTTCTCCTGTTAAATACAAGTTCAGACTCTACATCCCCTACATGAGCAGGGGGCTTCAGCTACTTCTGAATTTGGGATCAAATCCCATGCTTTTCAAGTCAAAGTGATGTTGCACACTGCTATCAATGGGCAGTGGCTGTTTGAGTCTTTCTTACTCTTACAACATAAAGAGAATGTCTGAAATGCAATTCTATTTTATTTTCCTTTAGGGAACTCTAACAGATAGAGTCAATGCTCTCAGCAAAGAGCCTAAAAATGTAAATATAAGCCATTTTGAGTGTGCTGTCTTTTAAAAGAGGGTAATGACGAACTGCAATGAATGACTAGCCGACAGAACAACAAAAACAGATATGTCAGCTAGCACAAAGAAGAAAGTACTTCTGATCAATTCAGTAGTCAAGTAGTCCACAACAATGGATTATCTTGAAGCACTGGCTGGCTGCTCATGCCTAATTCCATAAAGGTACTATTTTTATTCTATTTTCAAAGAAAGAAAATATTGTCTTTCATTGTATTTACATATGATACGTCAAATCAAGAAGTTTTTAAAAATAAAAATATCATTTAGATGAATGGTTTAATAGTAAATCCTCTGTGTTTTCTTTTTACTTATTTATTTTTACTAACAAATTAGATCTATGGTTTTTAATAGGACATCAAAATAATAGAAAGATTACGCACACACAATGCACCAGAGAAGCATCAAATTTTATGCAACATATATTAATGCTGCAGAATTAGGCACATCATAAATGGACATCTAACATACTGAAAAACAGTAATAGACACCAGTTTAAGAATCCTGACCAGTAAAGATGGAGCTCTAAAAGTTGATGCAAACCAGTACACATTCAAGATTTGAACATTCTTCCTACTATAATCAGCTATTTTTCAGGACACAATATAAGATTTCCTTTTCCAAACTAGACCTGCAAGATTGATTATTCCAGCTTGCCTGTTCTTCAAGTTGTTCAACACACACCAACCACAGCAGGTAATCTGGTTTCCCATATGCTGGAAGCCTGATACCAATTCATCATCTAACAAAATAAGCTAGTGGTAACAATGAAAGGCAATGGGACATAGGTGGTAAATTCCCTTCTGTAAATCTTCTCAGCTTTGAAGAAGGGATGGGGAACAACACAGGAGTATCTCAAAGTTGTAATTACAGTTTTAGTCTGTTCACTTAATGTCTGCTGATAAAGTACAGAGAGAGGGAAAGTGTCATAAAACAAGAGAACTATGTCATATGTTCTAGCAAATAAACACAGAAAACCTCAAGTTAACATAAACTATGTGTCATATAGTAAAAAGTCATTATCTAATAGTTAGTATCCAAAATCACAACTCTGTCAACTTAGCCAAGCAGGCTAGATATTATTTTCAGCTTAATCTGCCCTAGTAGAGATCTGAGCATGGCTGACAGGTCACAACCCATGTCCTTTGTGTTATATAAAGCCATCTTTCCTTGATGTACCTGGCAGAATCATTTCCCAGCTCAATATACCATCAATAAGTAACTCCAGTGTTTTCTGAATCAACATATAGTAAGGCATTGTCAGTGACCTGAAGATAAAAGATAAGTTTCATTGGCTGCATGTATTCCTACTAACCAGTAGTATCCTTGTTTCTTCTCTTTTTGGAGTGTTTATAAGAATCCTGTCATAAAGCTAATGGTTTTTGTTCAACCTCTGTTGCTAAATTTGGCCAGTGAATGATATCAAAGAACTTCGCTGAAGAGTACATCAGTGTGGTATCTTTCAACAGTAGTTCAGGCACATACATACCTGCAGAACCCAACAGAACCGCAAGACAACTCACAAATACCAAATTAACACAGAAGTGAATCACACTGGACAGCAGAGGTAGAAGCCAACCAGGGCAACAAAGGAAGACCAGCAGGGGCAGGAAGGGGAACAGCCCCTACTTCTGAAACAACCTTTATACCTCAAAAGTATACAATTTAAAATCCATTTGTCAAGAAAAGGCCAGAAGTTCTGGTGGTCAGGTGATCGTGTCTTCAGCTTCCCAGGATACTTTTAGCAGATTGCTAACTAGGGTGCCAAGCTAACAATCTCAGGAGAAAGAGATCAAAGACTGTTTAGGCATGTGAAATAAACCATCATCTGACTCAGAATTCTTAAGAGGGATAGGACTAAAGCTCGTGTGGATTAGATATAGTTACCGATCTATGCCTGAGATGAAAAAAAAAAAAAATACAGTGTAATCAACTTCTTTTCAACTCATACCTCACACCAGAAACTCATACCTTGAAAGTGACAATGCTGGAACTTTGTGAATCTGCTTTTCACTCCACCCTGCCAAAAATAAATACATTATAATCAGGATGTAGAAACTGAAGATGGAAAATAAAATTATTTCCACTTTAATAGGAAAGTCATTCTGTTAATTCACTCTTAGCTCATGAAAAGGAGCCTGTCTTATTTCTTAAGAAGGCATCAACAGACTAGACTAGACTAACATAAAGTTTTCCCCTAAAGTCCATTATACTTGCGGTCAGTTTCTGACAATATCAGAGCTTGACCACTGTATAAGAGCTGAGCAAGCTGGTAAAGGTAACATGCCAGAACATAGGAAATGGGTCTCCGCACCCTGTTAATATTATCCATTTTATCCCCACCACCACCCAAAACAAAACAAAAAAAAATTGTCATCAGGAGATTATCATTATTCTGACATTCCTGCTATCCACTTACTCATGATGACTTAAAAAAAAAATTGACATTGCATTCTGCTTTTCTAAAATTTTACTTGTCTTCTCCTTAAGTTACTCTCATTCAGCCTTCTCTCAGCTCCCTACACTTCTACATTACCAAGACCCAACAATTCTTCCGCACTACATGAAACACAGCTGTTAGAGTAATCCTCCCCCTCAAGGGACCACACACTGACCATATAACCCTTTAATTCAAGTTCAATTGTTTTGCTCTAGATGAGGTTTAAAATTTCTCATCCAAGTTCTACAGACATTAATAACTCTTTCATTTCTACCCACATAGCCTAACCACTTATTGTGTCTCTCTTCCTTGCTCTCATTTTCACAAACAACCATTTTAACCAAAATATTCAGGCACCTCTCACACAGGAAATTCCATTATGTTTCTGCACTGTGCCCCAGACAAAAATCAGCTACAATCTTGAGGCTTGCTCTCAACAGTGAGTCATCATAGCAAAAATTAATCCCAATCCACCAAAATACCTACAGCAAAACCACATGCCAAACTGCAGATGATGTGTGTTGCTTGCCCTTCTTCACAGATTCACACCCTACTATTTGTCCTCTTTCCCTCACCATAGTCTATATCAAGTTTAAAATCAATACATCTGCACCTGTGAGATGCTGAGTACATACATAATATGAGTTCAGCTGGACAACAATTAGATGAAGCCTTAGAGCAACCCTGGCCTCCAGAATAAATGTTTTCCCTTCCTCCTAGAAGAGGAGGAGGAAAAAAAAAAAAAAAAACCGCCACACCACACCACCAAAAAAATGCATTTATTGTTTTTGCAGCAGTATAATGATACATGTTGCTGTAACAATGCAGTTTTCATCTGATAGCTTTCTTTTACTACGTATGATTGGAAGGGAAGGAAAGAGTAATACACAATGAAATATCAACATAATAAAAGATTAATGATAAGGAGAAAGGGGTACAGAAGGGCTAAAATCTAGTGTAGAAGGGCTAAAATATACCGTAAAAGGGCTCCCCTCTCCTTGAGCTGCTGATGTTAAAGAGTTAGAAAGAGCTCTTTCCCTTCCCTGGCTGGTAGAATGAAAATACCCCTCCCTGCTGCAAGCTGTTTTCACTCCAGAGAGTGCAGGTGGAAGACCGACCAGAAAGACCGACCAGAAAGACCGACCAGAAAGACCGACCAGAAAGACCGACCAGAAAGACCGACCAGAAAGACCGACCAGAAAGACCGACCAGAAAGACCGACCAGAAAGACCGACCAGAAAGACCGACCAGAAAGACCGACCAGAAAGACCGACCAGAAAGACCGACCAGAAAGACCGACCAGAAAGACCAGAAGAGGAACAGAAATACTGCTCCTAGAAAAACTTATTTCCAGAATGATAACATTTGGTTACTTATTTATTTTAATCATGACAGAAAACGGTGCCAAAGACAACATGAACAAGGAAATTTTTGAGAAGGAACTCGAAAGCAGAGAAAGTACCTGTCCCAGGGAGCAGCTAAACATAAACCCAGACATCATTCAAGGAAACAAAGGAAGCTTTCTGTCTCAACTGCCTTAATGAAATAACCTTCTGAACCCAACCAGCAGGCTTAATTCTGCTAGTTCTCCACTTTTTTTTGAGCATACGTTCTCTTTCCACTCCTCAAATCTGAGAGATTGGACTTACTGGATCTAATTCCAATTTCAGTTTTATTGCAAATAAAACTTAACCTGACTTCCTTCCAAAGTCCCTTTGGTGTATCTCTACTAAATCATGTAAACCAGAGTTATCACTTGTAGCACTTCTGAAGGTGAACAGTTTGGCTTACGAAGAATAACCTACTGGGACGCAAATTCCACTTGCCTTCTTTATATCCTGCCAGGTTTATGAGAACAAGTCTGTCTGTGCTTGACATTTGCCAGGATACACTGCCTGGCATAATTACTATTGTAAAACATTTTATATTCCCATAAATTCAGACTATAACCCCAAAGTGATTACAAACTAAGACAAGATACAGGGATAACTAAGCAGAAAAGGTTTGTAGGGAAAAAGTAGATTTAAGGAAGAAAAGTGGCAACAGTAAGTTGAAGGCAGAGAGGTTATCCAAGCTGCCTGGGAAGCTGTCTCACAGGCTTGGTGTCCTGAAGAGTAAGAAAAAGAAGAGCAGGAACAAGATTGTGTAGGATAGCGCACACTGTAAAAAGAAACAAGCAGCCTGTTTCATCAAAATACAAAGCCAGAGGTGAAATTCTAGGTTCCTAAAACATCAGCTGTATTTCTCCACTGTTGTAGAAAGTATTTCCACTGAACTGCAACAAACATTATGATGCAATGCATATGGATGAGAAGTCAAAATTTTCAGATGTTAGCATTAGTTTTATTCTGATCTTGACCAATGGAACAAGAAGAAGGATTGGAAGATCTAAAACTTCTTGACTCTATAATCTGCTGTTGAGAAAGGACAAGTGGATGAGGGTAGAAATCATTAAGTTACTACCTAGTCATCACCATTCACACCAAAGCAATCCACTCATATACAGGAAAAAAAATCCAAAATGAAAATGTTAATAGACTGAACACTGTTTTTGTAATTCACTTCTGCACATGAGAAAGAAAGCGTGCATTTAATGCAATTTATTTTTTTTGTCAGCTGCCCAATAAAACATGAGCCATTCAAAAGAACATTGAATAACAACATGCACCTTTTTGCTAATACATCTGAACATACTACTGAAAACACCTCTCAATTTTTTCCATGAGTTATTTTATTCACCTTTGATTACCTTACTTTAAACCAAATAGATACCTTCCAAGAGCAAGCACGATCCATGTTCCTCACAGATATCGATCATGAGAAAGGTAATAGTATTTATGACAGTTTTGCACATCCAAAAAAAAACAAACAAAAACAAAAACACCCATACTATTTCATAGGGATATTCAAGCAACATCTTTGCTGCTCCAGGTAGTGCTACTAAAACCTCTCTTGTTAAACATTTCTCTTTGTTTGACTGGCACATTTGATCACGAGTTTAATTTTTGCGTAGTAAAGCTCATCCAGCCATTTTTAATTTCAAATTGGTTTGCACTCCATCATGACTAGCCGAATGCTACAAAAACCCCTTGACATAGTGACTTCATAAGCCTTGGAGAACACAAGAAATGCTCTTAGAAGCACAGAACTGTTGATAAGAGACTTTTTCCTCCATTGACTGTACTGTCAGCTTTAACTGTGCAAGAGTCTGTACTTGCAAATTACACAAAATGTGCATCTGAACTACCCTTCCATGAAATGATTTTCTTTCTCAAAATAATAGTCACAGGTAAAATGGCTGAGAAGTACGTGTATGAAGCTGAGCATCCTGAGCAGCTTGGTTTTCTTTAATGCAACATACAACCACAATTTTAAAACTCCATAATAAAAACAAACAAACTTGGTGTACTCCACCACCAAGCTGCAGACAATAGGCAGCATTCCTAACCATAGAACAAATTTTCAGAAGCCATCCATCCACTACATGAGTCTGGAAAAGAAGAAAATCTCAAACTGTTTAAGACTTCTATGAACTAGAAAAAAAATTCAATTCCATATTACTTATACATGAAGTGAGATCATGAGGGAAGAAAAAAAAAACCACACACAAAAAAATAACGATGAGGCATTTCAGTTACCAAAGACCTATTTCAATCTGACATCTAAATATCCGATATTAGATTGCTGCTGCTCATTGCACACTGATCACAGTAATTTCATTCCTTTGTTGTTCACCAAGACCTCTGATCACGTGCACTGCATGGGTCTAAGCCATGTTGGAGGCTACTGGGCACTATCAAAATTGCAAGAAAAGTGTTATTCTGTTTTTGAACAAAAGCAGAACACCTAACAAATACCAACATACATTCCAGGAATTTTTCCCCTTCTCAGAGATCTGCCATGCTGAAACAGTCCTAATGAGCTGGCCAAAGCCTACTGAGTTTATTGCTGCTGGAAGGACCATTGCACATCAGCAGCAAGAAGTTTTGCAGCAGTGAATCTTCTGATCTGCTGTCCACTTTCAGCCTCTTTCCTACCCAAGAGCAATAATGTCCTTTTTATCCAGAAGCAAGGACCTTTCAAAATGAAGTATGTATCAATGTGTATTCACATATCTAAGCACTTCCTTCCCCAGTAGATCCACTTTTACTTCCTTGCTTTAGAAATCTGTTACAATCTGCTTTTTACTGGTTTAATTCAGCTGCAATACATTCAGCTTTGGATTGCTCAGATGGATTAGAAACAGGTTGTGCATTCATCCACCCATACACAAGTATATAAACAAAACTCCCGTAGTCCATGCTTAAAGCAGAGCTATGAAGGAAAGGTGACTGAAGCTGAAGAAGCAAGTAAATCCACACAGGTGGCTTTTTTGAGAGCTGCTAAACTGCTCAGTGCTGCCCAGGACCTGGAACCCTGAATTGCACCAAGCTTGGCTGAGGATCCTGTGGATATTGCATCAGTAATTAGAACAAAGTCTGCAGAAATGAGTTTGCCTCCCATTTACAGAGAACCAAAAGGACAGAAAGAATATTCACCCCTTAGTAATCAATAGTAACATTTTTCCTGCTGAAGTCTTATAAGCTCAAATTCCAGCTTTGGAGCTGGCAAGACTGGCTTCAAAGGACAAATATTCTAAATTGGTCTCAGAGTTGTATTCATATCAGAAGTTTCCAAATTGACCAAGCTCACTAAAAAACTTAGTTACTGTGGTTATTCATTTGTAGAACTTGCAGATACCTGCCATACTTACCCTTTACCAGAATTAGAGAAAAATACATCAAGTGACTGCCATCAGCTTTACAAAACATGCAGGTCTGGGAGGAGTAGCAGTATTTCAAACCCTGTAACTGCTAATAGGCAGTGCCACCTAAGGCTGATGTTATAGAAGCAAAGATCCAAACAAAGAAGAAAAAAAGAAAAAAGTTTTCCAAATGGCTTCAAGAGAATAAATTGAACAAAGGAGATTAAAAATCTTGTCTACTCTAAATCATTTACCATGATAGCAATAGGGAATTCATGCTAGTACTAGAAACAGGTCTCAATTCTTTCTATGACTGTACAATGAGAACTTCTTAAAAAATGCACAAAAATCTTTTAAGCGCAGCTTTTCACTTTCTTAGCTTAACACACTTGCCCTTGGAAGTAACCCTGATCATGCTTTTATTAGCAGCTCCATTTCAAACATTCAAACCGATTCTGCTGCTGCAGATGCTTTGTCCAGCAGTCAGGAAAAACAATGCCGGAGTTTATTTCATCAGGCCTTACAAAAGTCCTCCCCCATCACCACAACGGAATATCAGCAACACTTAACTTCCAGGGAAAGTTAACCAACACAACAGACAAAATAATTCCCTCAAGAGGTTTAGCAGCAGTCTCAGTTCAGTACACAAAGTACACAACTGACTTTAGCATTAAGAGGAATTTGGTAGCTACAACACTGAGTTAAGACTGTCTTCAATATCTGCACACAAAATCTATTTACTTAGGAAAGTTATACAACACTTCAACTTCCTCTTCTTTACCATGCCAAGGCACGACAACAGAAGGACAGGGGGTGGAGATGGGGAACAAGCATTTCACAGTCTCAAGGAGGGCACAACTACCTTTCAAAAAGCACCTAAACTAGAATTTTCTTCCAAAATCTGCCCAACTTGATGATACGTTCAAGCATCAACTCTTGCTCAAAATCTGATTAAATATCTCCAGAGGAAAGACTGTGCTACACAGTTAACCAATGGTGGAATCAACTGCCTGCCCATACTGTAAGAATATTTTTCAAACATGATTTTATTTGTTCTTTCTAATAGAGCAGTCCACTCCACGACAAGTTGTATTCTGAAACTGTCATGCAGATTTCAGTGTTTTCAGGCATACTGATTCAGTAAAGCTGGCAGTATAAGTTTTAATTCTGCAAACAGTCCTCTACTTTCCATTTAAAAGAACAAACCCAGACAAATAACATGCTGTCCATGCTGGCATATTGCATGGCATTAGGAAAACTGAGACATCAAAACACACACTATCTTTCTTCTTTTAACTGTGAACTAAAGAATCTACCTCATATCTCTGTTCATACAACTAATGATTTGGGTGGGCAGGTTGTGGATGAAGCCACAACTCCCCAGACTGGCTCTACTTAAATAACAATAAAAAAAAAGAGTTACAAGAAGTTTCAAAGTAGTCATAGCAATCTTGACTGGTAAAACGTTTTCAATGACTTGGATTTAATCACATCATTTTCTTTTCCTCTAATCGTTTATTTAAAGTCATGAGTTGAATTATTTATGAACAAAAGTTAATTGCATTGAAATGCAGTATTGCCCTGTATTTATTTAACACTTTCTTTAAAACTCAGAACCTTCCATTAACTGGTTAAAATCTACAAAAAGTCAAAACAGAACTTAAGATGCAATTTAACCATTTCTGCAGTAGTATGGCAATTAATTATCAAGATCTTGTTAAATATGGTCAATTCCCTTTATCTTGTGATCTGCTGTGTAAATTGTGCAACCATTTTTACTGACTTTTGTTAATGTTACGTGTTTATACATTTTTCCAAAAGAATTCCAGGGGGAAGAACAGCTCGCTCACAAAATATTTGCTTTGAATAAATAAGTTTTGACTAATTAGTTTTAATTAAATTAGTCATTATTTGAGTACAAACAATCACAACACAGCATCTGGGGTTCTCAGAAATTTTCTTAGCTGCCGAAGGATCTGGATGATAAACGACTTACATGCATAAGGCTGTATTCACACTCTCTGCAAGGTGTAAAATGTAAGCTCAAGCGTACACTCATACAAATATACCGCACATCTATAAAGTGTTAATCTTAAGTCCGCAAGGCCATATGATGGAAGTAACTATTATAGTGCATGACTGCTCTTCAGCATACAGTGTTTTTTAAGTCCTTCATTTCCTTAAAGCAAGCCATTTACTCGTCACCTGCCCAGACAATGAGCAGAGAAAGGATTTCACAGATACCTTAGTGGCTTATGTGTAGTGATAACACACTGGGAAAGGTGTATTTTCATTTCCTCATCAAGTTATTAGATTAGGTTTGCATCCAGATTTAAATGTCCAGGACAAGTCTGCCACCTGTCCTGAACTTAATTAGCTGGGAATGTCTACATGACAAGAGCAGACACTTCAGATGTTTTGGAATGACCACAAGCAAACATCCAAATAATCACAAACACAACTTCAGTGATGCCAAGAATGAAGCACTAAGCACAGCTCTCTGAAACAGCGTGAATCTTATTAATGGAGCATTTCATACTTCCCAAACACACAACTAAGATCAGCTGAGCATCTATAAAACCAGAGAATCAACTATGTAAATTCTGCAATGGAGTTGAGAAAATGAAGAACACTAGTTTTCTCATTAAAAAATAGGTGCATATTTACATGGTTGGGGTGTGTGTAGGGGGAACTGAAGGCGCGAATAGTTTAAGACTTTTCTCAGCTTTGTTCTTTTTCTGTTTATTGTAGCAGCACATCTAAGATTCTCCTGTCTTTATACATCCCCTTACATTACATACCCCTCCCCTGCCCACGCAGTAGATCAAAAACCAGAGGAAAAAAAAGCCATTTTCATTTAAAGAGGCAAATATATTTGAACATTGATGTATTTCCCATTTATCATCTTACTAAAAGCGAAACAAGTAAAAAAAAAAAACCTTAAAATATTAACTGGAATTTTATCTATATAGGTATGTAGCAACTATTGACACAGTTGTGAATAACTGAATATAACAGAGAATTCTGTTACCAATCTCCTTATGTTGCCATTGGCATATACAACAAATTTGTCTCATTAGCAGGGGCTACTTAGTTCATTGAAGTAAACAAAGCTGCAGATATGACAGACTCACATACTTTTCATTCATTCACATATTTTTCTTTACTTAGACTTCTAGCATGTGCCATAGAAGAGCTGAATGTTAAACATTCCTGGAGTGTCACAATACGTAATACAATAAAACAGATTACAACCATACCTTTCTTTCACAGCAGTGGTGCCAAGCATAGGTACACTGTAGCAATCAATTTGTTCTGCAGACAGTAAGGCTTTCATAGAATACTAATGCAAAATCTCTTTTCTTTCTCCTTCGACTTGACTCCCCAACGCCCAGGTCCCGACCAATACAAGGAGGAGGGCGGAATGTCTTCTGCTGAGATAACTACAACTACTAATCAAGTATACGTGTACAAGGGCACAGGATTAAACCTCCACCGAGCTTGACACGGGCACCGAGAGTAGCTAAACACATGCACAGCAAGGTCAGAATTAAACACACGCACACAGGCACGCGCGTCTACTTGAGTGAACTAATTTATCACACTTTACCACTGACGGCTTTTTACCTCAGGGGAGTAAAATTACATCCTGGTGAACTGACGAGATTCAGACACAACAGCATTCAACACCAAATCATTTCACAGAAACGTGAACTGTGTGCCGAGGTGAACACTCCCCTCTGTACTTAGCAGACTGTTTCAGAAACTCTGTGCCTGCTGCGTGTATTTGTGCGTCCCTATGCGTATGTGCATGTGTGCGTGCATGTGTGCTGCACAGGCATGTGTGCAACAGAGTGCAGGGCACAGGCTGAAATAGAATGATGTAGCATTAATGTTCAAAAATGGGTAATAACTTCCTTCAGGAGAGGTTACTTTTTGACTGTATTTATCTTTACCTCTTAACATAATCAATCTATCAAGTCTAATTACTCCAGAAGAAAGCATTTTATTATTGTCTAACATAGCAAATGTCAAACAAGCTGTTCATTTACCTTGAAGTTTATTAGCATAGAAATGCAACATGAAGATGCTCTCAAAATATTGTCACTTGTATTCACAACATATTTTCTAAAACCCACTTAGCAGGTTTTTATTGGCTGGCATAGCTGGATGCTGTATTAGTGCTTAAAATAGGCGAGACTATCTTCACTGCATCAGCCCTGAGCTAATGGAAGAGTTTTTCTTTAAACGTACGATTTATATTTAATGTTTCTCTTTGGTTCTTTTTATTTCAAGAGTTTCCCCACATTCCAGTCAGCCATACATATGTGGATACACGTTTTCATAAAGGTTCATACACATGTATTTTAAGTAGGAATGAAAAGTGAAATACTGGAATTTAAAAGCAGGGATTTTCATCCTTCCTGGTATTTTCCATATATTCCTTGCAGATGTACATGTTACCAAAACCATCAAGATGAACCCTCTCAATTATTATTGACGGGTTTTAATAACACTGCCTTTGTATGTAATCTGTACTTAGAAGAAAACATTGTACAAATACTCCTAAAAATAACCCTGAAAATAGCATTTGGCACTTTACCTAGAATAAATTAGCAAAATAGTTTTGAAATATCAGTGGCTTCACAGAGAGGCTATAAAAAACCAGCATAATCAATACTGATGAGTTTGTCCTTGACATACTGACCGTGTCATCAGGCTATTGTCATGTGATATCATGTCATTTCCCCACCTGGCTCATGACCTTGTCCTTTAAATGACCCAAAGCTTCCCTCAAGTAGCAGGAGGCCCCTCCCCGCTGTCTCAGCAAGGTCGAACGGGTCAGCGTGTCCTCATCTATAATCCACCACCATTTGTCAGCAGGGAGGCTGGAGGAGGCAGGCTTGCTACAAGGGGAGAATGCCCAATTAGGCAGCTGTCACACAAAGCATAGGCTGCAAAATTATCCCCTGTCAAAAGAAAGAGCAGCTGCGGGTGCCAATTACAGCAACCTTTCAACCCTTTAGGTACTGGAAACTACACAGAAGTAAATGAAGTACAATTAGTGATAACAAATCGATGAATTAGGACAGTAAATTAGAAATTACGAGCAGGTGAGCTTAGGTCTCCCATAATATTAAGGGCACAGCACACCCCAGGCAAGGGCAAGAACATACAAATTTCACATAGCAGATCAGTTTTGTCCTATCCATTTTTCTTGTGTGGAGCCTGTTTTCCTCCACCGTTTTCTTCTCACAAGCCTCATCTGAGACAGTTCAGGGAAACGAAAAACAGCAACCCAAAGAGGAAAGAAGTTGTAGTGCCTGCTCTTCCCTCTCTATCCTGGCAAATGCAGTTTCCTCCTTTCTCACAAGGAGGTTCTGAGAGCCAGCACAATCTGTCTGTAGTAAGCATACTCCATTTCAGCCTGACATTTGACATTTGCTGCACCTTGTGTTCCAGATGAACAAGATTTACCCAGGAAAAAAGAAAAAAATCCTAAAAACCATAAACAGAAAGAACAAAAAAAAAAAGAGAGAGACTCATGGTATATTCTATGTCATTTACGTTTGAAACACTGAACTCGGAGATTTAAGTGCTTAACTTTTGACAGCAGAAGGAAGACTTATTTCTCCACATTTCAATTCCCTGATGCATCATGCAGGGGCATCTCCGAGCACACGTATAGCCCATTTTCTGAGTTTGCTAGCGAAGTTCCTACCCCATGCCTTTGCTGTTGGTGGCGTGTGCTAGCAGCAGCAGCCAGGTTCTGCGGAATACAGTAGATCCCGCTTCGCCTCCTCAGGGGCTGCCAGCGCGGCAGGTGCCGGCAGGACGCCCTTCCATTCCAGCAGGAGCCGCCGCCTTACGCAGCCGAGCACCGGCCATTGACTCATCAGGTTCTGCACATGCGAGATGACCGCGGAAGCGTGGGCATCTTGTTAGCCACAGGGAATTTACAAAACAAGAAGTCTCAAAATCAGATTAGGAAAAAAAAATAGGGGACAGGGTTAAAAGGATGGATAATTAACATACCACCACCACAAACCACGGTTCAGACTGTTGAACTGATGCCTTTGCGTTTAGGTGCTTTGACTCAAACAAATCTGAGGAACAAAATTCAAATTCCAAGATCCCTTCTGCTGTTAGGTTTTCCAGATGGCTCACAGTAGTTTAAAACTAAGTGAAGTTGCCATTCATATTGTCAATTCTGTCCTTTCAATCTCCATTCTTTAATCTCAAATCCACCTTTAAAGTAGTCCAGATTTCTTCCAGTAGCACTTCTGAAACAATACATGTGTACTTGCACTGTAATTCACACACATTTATGCTAATACGTTCACTAAAATATGAAATGTGGTAGAAATTAAGTCACTGATCTCTAAGAAGCAATTTTCTATATCTATCTCTTGATCTCTAGCCAGCGTGGAATATTTCAGTGTAAGTAAATAATAAATAAATAAATATCTGGCTTTCATAACTCAGATACAAGAAAGCACAATACAATCCAAACTACAAATGGATGTAAAAATGTTCATTTAACAGCAGTTGCAGTATTGCTCATTAAGTTTGACATTTTCTTTTGAGTAGCATATGGAAACTGCAGAGTACTGAAGGAGTTAATGTGTTTAGAATTCAGTTTCCATCATACTTGGGTGACTATCTCTTTAAATAATTTAAATCCTCTCCATCAACTACAAAGCTGTTTTGAAGCCATTTAGCTTTGTTCTTTACATGTGTTNGTCAGCAGGGAGGCTGGAGGAGGCAGGCTTGCTACAAGGGGAGAATGCCCAATTAGGCAGCTGTCACACAAAGCATAGACTGCAAAATTATCCCCTGTCAAAAGAAAGAGCAGCTGCGGGTGCCAATTACAGCAACCTTTCAACCCTTTAGGTACTGGAAACTACACAGAAGTAAATGAAGTACAATTAGTGATAACAAATCGATGAATTAGGACAGTAAATTAGAAATTACGAGCAGGTGAGCTTAGGTCTCCCATAATATTAAGGGCACAGCACACCCCAGGCAAGGGCAAGAACATACAAATTTCACATAGCAGATCAGTTTTGTCCTATCCATTTTTCTTGTGTGGAGCCTGTTTTCCTCCACCGTTTTCTTCTCACAAGCCTCATCTGAGACAGTTCAGGGAAACGAAAAACAGCAACCCAAAGAGGAAAGAAGTTGTAGTGCCTGCTCTTCCCTCTCTATCCTGGCAAATGCAGTTTCCTCCTTTCTCACGAGGAGGTTCTGAGAGCCAGCACAATCTGTCTGTAGTAAGCATACTCCATTTCAGCCTGACATTTGACATTTGCTGCACCTTGTGTTCCAGATGAACAAGATTTACCCAGGAAAAAAGAAAAAAATCCTAAAAACCATAAACAGAAAGAACAAAAAAAAAAAGAGAGAGACTCATGGTATATTCTATGTCATTTACGTTTGAAACACTGAACTCGGAGATTTAAGTGCTTAACTTTTGACAGCAGAAGGAAGACTTATTTCTCCACATTTCAATTCCCTGATGCATCATGCAGGGGCATCTCCGAGCACACGTATAGCCCATTTTCTGAGTTTGCTAGCGAAGTTCCTACCCCATGCCTTTGCTGTTGGTGGCGTGTGCTAGCAGCAGCAGCCAGGTTCTGCGGAATACAGTAGATCCCGCTTCGCCTCCTCAGGGGCTGCCAGCGCGGCAGGTGCCGGCAGGACGCCCTTCCATTCCAGCAGGAGCCGCCGCCTTACGCAGCCGAGCACCGGCCATTGACTCATCAGGTTCTGCACATGCGAGATGACCGCGGAAGCGTGGGCATCTTGTTAGCCACAGGGAATTTACAAAACAAGAAGTCTCAAAATCAGATTAGGAAAAAAAAATAGGGGACAGGGTTAAAAGGATGGATAATTAACATACCACCACCACAAACCACGGTTCAGACTGTTGAACTGATGCCTTTGCGTTTAGGTGCTTTGACTCAAACAAATCTGAGGAACAAAATTCAAATTCCAAGATCCCTTCTGCTGTTAGGTTTTCCAGATGGCTCACAGTAGTTTAAAACTAAGTGAAGTTGCCATTCATATTGTCAATTCTGTCCTTTCAATCTCCATTCTTTAATCTCAAATCCACCTTTAAAGTAGTCCAGATTTCTTCCAGTAGCACTTCTGAAACAATACATGTGTACTTGCACTGTAATTCACACACATTTATGCTAATACGTTCACTAAAATATGAAATGTGGTAGAAATTAAGTCACTGATCTCTAAGAAGCAATTTTCTATATCTATCTCTTGATCTCTAGCCAGCGTGGAATATTTCAGTGTAAGTAAATAATAAATAAATAAATATCTGGCTTTCATAACTCAGATACAAGAAAGCACAATACAATCCAAACTACAAATGGATGTAAAAATGTTCATTTAACAGCAGTTGCAGTATTGCTCATTAAGTTTGACATTTTCTTTTGAGTAGCATATGGAAACTGCAGAGTACTGAAGGAGTTAATGTGTTTAGAATTCAGTTTCCATCATACTTGGGTGACTATCTCTTTAAATAATTTAAATCCTCTCCATCAACTACAAAGCTGTTTTGAAGCCATTTAGCTTTGTTCTTTACATGTGTTCTAATTAAGAAATGACCTTGTCATCACACACACCAGAAATCCTGGATTATTTCCTGCAGCAAAAATCTACGAAGCAAAAAAAAAAAAAAAAAAAAAAAAAAAAAAAAAAAAAACCCAAAAACACACACACTTCTTCCTTTAGTAAGGAGCTGAGGAAGTTGTTGGTTGGCTGAATGCTGAAGCAGTTTCACCGCATAATTTTTTTGTTGTTGTTGAATGTCACAGGGCGGGTTAGCATGACCTTGAGCTGCATCAGCAGCACAGCAAGGGTCGAGATGCCTGCAGGCGCCCTTGTACTGGATTTGCAAGACAAAGACCTTCAAACTGGCTGAAGGACATCTTAAATCTCTTCAAAGGTTTTCCGAACTAATCTGGGCTGCTCTTAGCCGGATCTGTGCCCGTGTGAGAGGCAAAATTAAAAACAAGGTCTTTGACAGGATGTTGTCTGCTCTTAACCCTTCTCTTGCAGCAGGCAGCTGAAGGGACACTTTCATAAGCAGCAGAGATGAGCACGGTTCAGCCGGCAACATTCTTTCATAACAAAATTATGTAAGCAACCATTTACTAAGAACGGTGCTGTTATTAATACCGAGCAGGCTCCCTGCATAGCAATCGCCGTCCCTCTCCCCACCCCAGCTTGCCGGTCGTTTCCCAGCTGGTTTTACTGTCCGTGAGAGCGCTGCGGTGCCGGGCCCCGGCTCTGCAGGCCGCCCCCGGAGCGCGGGCGAGAGGGGTGCTGAGCTCCCCACAGCCCCAGGCCCCTGTACACACGGCAGCGAAGGGTTTCTTTGGAGTGAGCTCGGCAGCACCCATCGCAACAGGCTGTGAGTTCAGGCAAGGCAGGTGAGAGGAAGAGGGTCAAGAACGCGAGGAGGTCTGCTTTGGCATGCACCAGACATGTTTTACGAGAAGAACTTAAGAAGCGTCCACTCCTCATCTGACCCGGTTATTTCCCTCTCAGTCATCCTGAGCTGGGAAGGAAGAAGAGGAGAGGACATTAACATGCGACAGGCCTACCAGGAGTTTGAGGCCATGACTGCGTGTACAGGGGAACAAAAAAAAAAAAGTCAGCCAGCCTCTCTGCTCTTGACTGCTCATCATCTGACCAGTGACACAGAGGTTTTCTAAAAACTTGAGCGAATGCACAGAGATAACCACTAGGAAAGGCCCTATGTGCACACGGTTACTCTATGAAACCACAGACTTACCCAGAGGATTTGGCAGTGTCATTCAAATGCAACTAGCGCCCATTTCTTATGTGGTGATTTCTTCAGAAACATGCTTGCACACAGGATGTTCAATTTCAGTAAGAAAGAATTTCCCAATGAAGAATAGCTTTCCATATCCCTAGTTAGGAAATAATATGGATTCCCACATTCAAAAGTAGAGAAAAACCATCACTGCCTTATCCTCACATCTGTTTTAGTGGTGGTATTTTATTCAAACTATCAAATTTCGGCAGGAAAAAAAGAATACAAGTGGGTCAAAATAATCTCAGCTTAATCAAGAGAAATCAGCATCACACTTCAGAACTGTCTTTTACTATTTCTAGGATATACACCATACAAGTCCTTGTGGAGATGAGGAAAACAGAGCCATTCATACCAGCAGAGGGTGTTCTAATTCTTTTCTGGTTGAACACTATCAGCTTAAGTTAGTCTGTTTTTGTATAGTAGATTTTTAAAGTACTATGTTCTATTAGACAAGAACAAAACATATTTAAGTTTACTGAAAAAAAGGACACAGCTTTGGCAGTTATGTCGCAACTGTTATAACGCTATCCTCTATCTACCACTAAAACAGATTCCCTTTGTCATTTCTGAGAATCGTGGCTTTTCTCACAAAATATCCTCCTCGTTAAATGACTAACAATTTTAAGTGTTAGCTTTCAAGTAACACCAGCGATAGTGCCTTTTATGCCAGCAGAGGAGGAACTTGTACAATACAGAGGCTTTCCCATAGACCTACCAAGGTTTCTAATGTGTTTATTATACTTGGACAGAGGGCCACAACGTTCCTGCAGTGCCTGGATGTCAGAATAACTTCTGCCATTATTCAGAACGCTCTCAAGGCTTGCCTCGTGGGAAGGACCCAGACCAGCACTGGTTTGCAGCCATCTGGGAATGGCACACAACCAAGCATGCCTTCTCATCCATTTTGGGACTTCTCGCAAATGGAGATTGATCAGATCCACGCATGTGGGTCATTGATCGTTCTGCACAAATATGTTCTTTTTGTGTCCTTTAAATAAAAGAATAACATACAGGCAGCCAACTGTAGTTAAAAAAGAAAAAAAGAAGTTTTGCCACTTGGCCTATTACACAATTTTTGTAGTACTAGGTCCTATACTGTGCTTCCCAGAAAACTTTCCAGTTTACCCCAGAGTTACCAGGAAAAAGGATTAGGTGAGACCAATTTAACAAGTTTATAAAGTTTATATTATACGTCAGCCTAGCAGAAAATACTAAGAAGTACTTTCATGGTATGCACACATGGAACATCAGTGGTTTCTTGATTTTTTTCCCCCCAACATGTAGCAAGACAAAAATATAATATGGGTTCTCCAAACATCAGGTGTTGTGAAAACTCTCAAAACAAAAACAAAGAGCTCATGTTGCAATGCTCCAGCTGAACAGGGGGATTTAAAGATGCAATGAAAGCTTTCAAGCCAGATAGTAGCTGCTGCTCAGTATGGGACACACTGTGTTAAAACCCCCAAATACAAATTACCAGCTTTCTTCCATGGCCACAACAGTCCAGCAAAAACTTTCCAAATCAGACCATCTTCAGAACTTCACACAGAAAGCACTGCGTGTGGTCACACAGCATCTAACCTCAACTCAAAAGTTACAACAGCAATCTGCATGCCCATATGCATGGAATACAGCCATCATGACACCATTCCATCTGCAAAGGCAGACATTCATTCATTTCTAACCTTCTGATAAAAATGGTCTTTGGGGCTACAATTTCTCATGGCTGGCAACTGCATGAGGCACACTGTTCTCAGAAGTAACACTATCCACTTGGCTCCTTACACAAACGTGCTCACACAAGCGCATGCAAACCCTATAATGGACAAGACCAGCATTTTACAACCCATCCAAGTACAGGTTGTCCATGCAGCCTCAATTCTACCATTTTCTAAATGTTGATTCTGACTATATGGTAACATTCGTTAAGCATAAGGTAGTTATTTCACACACACTGTAGCTTTGTGCAGCAAAAAAATTAAAACAAACGAACAAAAGCCAAAAAAAAACCACAAGGATGGCAGAGTTTAATATAATCTGTTCTTTTCCAACCTGAACCCCATTATTAAATAAAACCATATCTGCTAACACAAAGATGCTATTGATAAAAACATTCTCTTGGGAGCGAGCACAGATACTCTCCACTGGCACCAGTGTTAACAAGGAAGAGTTGCAGAATCATCCTGTGACCACGTCACGCCATGTTGCTGACCTGTGTACCTAGCAGTATCAAAAGTAGCCTGAGGCCTAGCACTGCACATGAGAGTCTTCCAGAGACAGAAACTCTAAGTTACGATTCTCATTATCATACTTTATTACACTCTTCGTGAGCTGTGGTATAAACAGCGATTTTTTTTTTTTTATTTAAAGTACAAATTAGGTAAGTGGGGCTACTGATTAAGTAACCTGAGTAAACAGAAAAATTGATAAATTGGTTTTTATAATGCTAGTACTATTAAGTAGTACTAATATAGCAAAATTAAGTGTGCTGTCATGAAAAATGGAAACATCACGAGATACAAACTAAGTTCTGAAATAACGAATAAAACATTAGTATAGACAAATCTTAGAACAGTTAAGGAAAAAATACACCTGAAAATGCACATGAACACTATTATGAAGTGTTAGGTACATCTACTTAAGTTCCACCCATCTTAACTAAAGTCACCGAAAACATGTAAAGGAGTGAAAGTAGAGAAGCCTTATAATTAGTGTATTATTTCAAGTATACTTAACAGAACTAACATTCTTATTCTAGTATGCATACTAGTTATATTATTAGCTTCCTTCTGCATACTAGTATAACTACTGCTTAAAAGTAACAGTTAAGGACAAGAATTGCTGAACATTATAGATTAAAGGAATCAAATGTTGCGATTCCTTCCAAATCTACAGGAAAAAAAGTCTTAATAGATTATCAGTGTTTATACTGTTAGAAAGGAAATAACCTTGTTCTACCAAGATCTCATTTAACACCCAGGCAATCTCCTCTCCAGGTCATCTTCTCTAAGTTCCCCATCTGCTCTGCCCTTTGCTAGCAAAACCAGAGCTTTAAATCAGTTTTCCCAACAACTCTCAAGCATTCACGGGAACAATCTCCTGCAGGTGTTTTGCAAAAAGCACTATCTTCCCAACCTGGATCTGGGGACACCTCTCCACAAGGTGCATCTCAACAAAGCAAGCTTACACAGATAGCACTGTTCATTTGGGGGATTTCATTTCCTACTTCAGACGTCTCAGATATCCATCTAAGAATATTATCAACACTTCATATTACATATACTCATGAGTTTGGTATTCACAGAAGAATAGGGACTGCATTTAAGTGTGTGTTGCTAAATCAGTGCCCTGAACTATAATGCAGGTTTTTCACATTGCTGTGCCAATTCATTTTATTCAGTACGAAACCACCAGAAACCTTCTGCTCAAGGTCATTTTTAACATTCACAAGCACAGCTTTCTGGCTGTCTGCAAAGATTTTTTTTTTTTAAAGTGCATTTAAGAGCAAAGTGATGTCTGGAAACATCTTTAAATGGTGAAAAACATCTTTTAAAGTTGCCTTAATCAGTTTGTCTGTTAATGATTCTACTTGGCTACCCTTATTAACCATAGGCTCTAATTTAGCCTTCAGTCTCTGCAGCCACCCATACCTGGAAGGTATAACCATGATGTAAAATCAGGTTCAACTCCTGCAATCTCAAAGTCTAAGCTACACCTCCCACTCTTAGTCTCTGAAGGCATCCAGTAGAGAACCAGGTCCTCAAGTTCCTCTCCCTGCTCTGCCAGACACAACTTTTTCTAAATTTCCACTTAAAAGCAGGGGAAGTAGATGGGGAAAGTTACTTCCTTTCAATGACAATTTGCAAATATCCATTAGCTTGTCTACATTACATTTTTAAACAGTTAAGAAAAGATTCCCTGGTCACCATTCTTTTTTTTTTTTTTTTCCTCCCCTCCCCACCACCCCAACCAATCTCCTCCGGCTTCTCTTCCTTCTACTACTACTTCCTTCCTACTACTTCTTCCTTCTTGTACTTAAGGATGTGGGATTGGCGGGGGGGAAAATTGGCACTTCTGTTTTTCATTGTGATGTATTAGTCATTATTAATATTTTGTCAACACCTGGTTGCTAAAGAAATATGAGAAACCTAGGGTAAAAAAAAAAAATGTTGTGTTTTGTTTTTCGAACAGAGTCATTGGTCTCTATCATCACTAAAACATTACGCTGCCAATATTCACCTTCAAATATTCTTGTTTAAATAGTCTTCTATTGTCTTTGGAAATCTCAGATGATATTACAAAGTAAGAAGCAGCATACCGAGGATGGCAAATAAAGCTAGTTATGAAAAATGAAAAACCAGATGTGCCTGGTAGGCAACGATCTTCTGTATACAATACACTTTACTTCCATGTGTGTGCATCTGTGTTAGACATGCATACTTTTACTGGTACTCCAGGTCATTTTAAGAAAAGAGAGTAAAAAGCTGACAACCAGATAAACCCAACAGAAGAATGAATCATACTTGTACAGTTCCAGCAATGATCACACTGTAATACTGTTGCCAGGTGTCCAACAAAACAGCTGAAGCCAACATGAGTCAGCAGTGATTCCTGGTTATCGAGTCTGAGTACTCAGTTGCCAATTGCATTTCCTTCTCCCAAACATGCTTCATTTTTATCTTCAATGACACAAATTCCTAGGTCATACAGTGACTCAGATCTCTTCCGCTCTCCAGCTAGCAAGAGTGTCAAAAATCCCCCTAATATATGCATTCTCTGGGTTTGTTTGTTTTTGTTTTTCTAAGTTTACAAAATTCTTAATTTAGATTGCAGATGCTTTGCCTCACACTCAACCAGAGACTCCCACTTTACTGCATACATCTAAACCTGAAACATTAGACTTTTTTTCTTTTTTTTTCCAAATGTTCAAGTGTTTACAAATCTCTTCCCTTTCCGAAAAAGGCTTGACAGATCCATTTAGAAACAAGGCCCCTCACTTGTCTTATAGTAAACATAATCCCTAAAACCAAATACATTGCCTTGATAAAATGAACGATAGCTCCACGCTCATGGCAAAATTTTAAACCACAGATCTTGTGAAACTACTAGCTCAGGAAAACACAGAACACACTAAAATTCTTCCACTTTTCAAAAGACACATTAAGCATTTAGTTATGCCGCAAAACATAACTCCAGTTTTTTGAAGTGAGAAACAGCCTGTTCAAGTTTCCCTATCCTTAATATTTTCACAGTAATAACCACCCCCGCCCCGGCTGATTCATTTAAAGAAGCAGAAATATGAAGCTTTCAGAAGTTTTGTTTGTTTGTTTAAATGCACCCAAAGATTTCAAAACATAAGACCTTTGTCACTTCTCAATTATTTTCAGTTATGGATGACTAACAGTACATCTGCATACCAAACAGACTTGAAACACATTCTTCAAGAGGCAAGAGGCTACATAATAATACAGATTCACTAAATGAAAATACTGTGAGAACAATTATTTTCCTCAAAAAACATCTTGGAATTAATTTTTTTTCAGCTTTCCAATCTTGCATTAACATCACAAAAATGGTTTGAGCCATTAGAAATCTATACGAAATCCATAAAAATGGAAAATCATTGTTCCCTTACTTTATCTTTCCTGCTGTATAAGTAAACTACTATCGAGAAATCACGGATGAGCAGAAGATGCAATATTGGGAAAACGTAAGCTGAAAACTAATATTCAAAAGAACTAAGGAGGTGGAATATTTTGGCCACTCCTCTAAATGTAACTTACATCCTTTATACAATAGTTGTATAAATATGAAATGTTATCCTTCAGGTTGTTTCAACATTCAGTGGTTAATGGATCACCACATTATGGGTGAAAACTGACAGGAAACCCTACATCTTTCCTCCTTGAGATGTATTGCATATTAGTAGTGACAAGCATCAAACAAAGCATCACCGAAGTATTGACCAATACAAAAAATAAGACAAAAAAATTTATTTGCTCACAAGAGCAAAATTGAACCTTACAGTACCCCCCCCCAAAAGCCTAAGAAAGCCCAAAAACCATCTTTACACAGAGTGCACCTGCACAGGTGGCTCTACATTGTAGCTGGACTCCTTGGATTCCAGACATTACCCAAAGGATCTCCTATGCTCATGAAGCAGCACACTACTCTGATCTGTCATATTCACCATCGGAATACAGACAGAAGATGAGACACGTCTGTGAGAAGAACCTCATGGAAAATTTCCTTCCCTTGCTTATCTCCCTGTGAGGTTTTCCACAGCAGGAGCAATTTGGCTCTAGAATACTCATGCTCACTGCCACCTGACATCAAGGTTCATTTCTCTGTGAAAGAGTCTCCGAAGGATAATAAAGTAAAAGCCTGAACACTTGCAAGAAGCATGTAATAATGCAGGGAAGCAATAAAGATTACTCCTGCCCTAAGCAAAGGCAGTAAATAGATAATCATGGAAAAGAAATTAAGATCTTCCAAAAGCTACTAGGCTTCTACTTAGGAACAGAAAAAGAATCTGGTCTTTAAGCATAACGAGTATCAACATCTAACATACGTGTGTTTCAAAGCAAGCTGGGTCAGAAACTCATATAAAATCTCAATTATATTTTGTAATCCAAATCGGAAAGCCCAAATCGCAGCTTGCAGTCCACATCCAATCCACAGGAAAAATTTACCTGGCCTGCAGACCTCCCTTGCTGTCTTCTTCCCATATGGCTAATTAGATATGGGAAGGAAGCAGGCAAGGGTTAGAGCAATTACTCTTACATCGTATTTCCCATCGTTGTGCTTCATGAGAACCCTGCAGCCATCACTCTATCAAGGGGAAAAAAAAAAAAAAAGAAAAGAAAAAAGGGCATAAGTTACCATGCAGTAGTGATGGTGCTCACACAGCTGTCACATGGAGCAAAGTTCACATACATTAACAGGCATATCTATTAGCATGGCCAGTCCTATGTCAGGGTGACTATATCTCCCAGACAATGTTTGTTACAACATATACGTGCCCTATCCTTAGGCAGTTATCCACACAGCTACAGACACTATTATCCGTGGTCCAGACGCTCCATAACAAGTTTTGCTCCCTAGAGCAGTTGGGCATTAATTCTCCAAATCAACAAGTTTCACATCAATCCAGACAATAAATGCCTCACACTGCAGGAGTGAGGATGGTCGTGGGGTTCCTTCCAAAACAGATACAGTCCACTGAGGAGGGCTCTCCATGCTGACTGAGTAGCATTCACTTGTGAGTGACTGCTAGCTGCCACCACAACTACATCAGGGCATGCATACTAATGTTCTTGGACCGCTGCCATATTATCCATATACGTTTTATTATGGATCATCTCCTTAATGCGCAAGACATTTATCTTCAATTCTTTCAAAATGAGAAAGAAAAAAACTGATACTATAGAACTGGTTTTAGCACGGTTCAGACTATTTAAACCGTGCCACTGTAAGCTCTTTTAGCAGTTTTTTTCTTTGTCATAGACACAAGTAACAGCACTAAATTATTTTTGCCCTATTAAAAAAGAAAACAAAAATTCTGAAGTACAAGGACTAAAATTTCTATTAACAGTTATGTATCTTCTAGTCACAGTTTTGCTACTTATCATCAGGAGGATTCAAAATTAAGAATGCAGAAAAATAATTTTGTCCATGGAATTTTCTTCTCTATTTGGCTGAACCTTACAACAAGCATACAAATCAGTAAGTACAAACAACAGCAGTGACTGAACCCGAGCAGAAGAGATCTATCCACATCAATCAACCCGCTTGCTTCAGCGCTAGTTAGTTACAAGGGGGGAGGGAAGGGACAAACAAAACTTGCAAAATTGAGTCCATAAATTCAAGAGCAGACCAAGATCCACAAGGAGGAAAAACACCCGCAAACAATCATCACAGGAAATACGACAATCTTCCCATTCCTCAGGTAGACAGTGAAATCAAGGAGAAAAGGCATCATTTCAAGAACAGTGAAGGCTCACTGATCTGTGCTTTCAGAAGCATGATTGTATTCTGTTATTTAAAATGTTTGTCCAGTATGTTTCTTTGAGAATGAACTATATCAAGTGTCCTGCAAGAATACAGTTCATTCTAAAAATCTGAGTGTGATGGCGGGGGGAGGGGAGAGAACCATGAAACATATACTCAAATTAACTTGACTAATTACTCAAAAATTTATCAGCCCACATGCAAACAGGATTTACTAATCTTTCATAATGGCTAAGAATGCATACAAAATCCTATAGTCCACCCATCAATAAAACAACTTTCCTCTGTTGCTTGCTTTTAGATTTATTTCCTGTTTCACTTTAAATGTGAGCAACTTCTAAAGCCATACTTTCCTACAACCAGTAACATGACAAAAATGTCACACAATGTCATTTACCAGCACAGAAATACAGATTATGTTACAGGCATTATATATGCCACACTACTAATTCCCACAAGAAAAACTGCAAGAAGTGGCCAAAAGCTCTGATTAGTTTTCTTCTGTCCTTATACAGTTGAGCTGTTGAGCTCCTCCATCAGTGTACTTAGTGTTTGAGTATTAGAGTCCGTATGGGTTCACTAAAAGCACAGTACAAACCTGGACATGTACTTGAAATCTGGTTCCTGGGTCTATCATTACATGGTGAAAGTGGGTGAACTCTCTTATCAATTGCACATAGCCATTACAATCTCATATCTTGTTCTCTGTTCCTGTTCTGTTCCCCCTAATTCGTTGCAAAAAAGCACATGGGATGAAATATTTCCACACTTTTTAAAACAACTAAAAAGTTCTAACAAGTAAGGCTTACAACCTGCTGAACTTGATAGTGTCCCCACAAAAGATTTTTCCCCTTCAGTCAGATGTTACATACCATAGTTCTAGCCTACCTGCATATTTATAGCAGACTATCCTCCTTTTAAGTAAGATCAGCAAGTTGTGTTACTATTTCAATTTACAAAAGAAACTATGGAAAAGGAATGATTTAAATCTTACATGTTTGTGCATCACCCCACACTGGTAATCGCCATTTCAAGTTTGGAGGTGAAGCAGGCTCCTAGGATCATACTCCAACATACATGCATTCAGCAAGGTTCCACAGTAATTCATGCCTAAATATTTGAAGCAAATGCAGTTCATTACTTTCTGTTTACATCCACAAAAAGTTTATTTCAATGTGGCCTTCACACTGAATAGACAGTCTTCTACTAACATGCAAAATATGACTCATTGCAGGGGAGGAAAAAAGAGTTCTTGGCAGTATGTAGCTTGATGCACATATGATGGCTTCACTTGGCAAAAAAAAGGAGAAAAAGATTAGTTGTTTCTAATGGGGATGCTGCTGGCCTGAATGTTCCTCTTCTTCTGTATGATGTCTATGACAGAACGTTAAGTTGTGTGCAGCTGTCCCCTGGAGAAGCTACCTGGGACTAGTAGGCTACATCCCATGCAGGCTGGCAAGAGGAGGAGACCTGGTCTCTGCCAGACCACCCCTCCACAGTACCTCCCTGCACAGCTTAGCATCTGGGTCACTCTCTTCTAGTGTAAGGATGGAAGAGAAAAGCAAAAACCAAACCGCAAAGTTACAGTTTTCAATTGAGTTCTGTCTCACATAGCAGTGGGCCTACAGAGGTGCAAACCCTCCAATTAAACTCAGAATTTGCCATGCCGAACTTGGCTTTTCATCAAACTATGGCAGACTTTTTTTGTTTTGTTTTGTTAACAAGTTTCTAGAAAAAGTTACTCTGGAAGAAGATTAGTGTGGATTGTTTAAAACATACTCCTCTTAAGTTTAAAAAGAAATATGAAGGATACAGCTGTTGCAGGGCAAACCAAAGAAAAATTGTTGGTTCTCATCTTTTGATCTAAAGAAGGATACAAATGGCAAAAAAAAGACAAAAAAAACCTGATACATGACCTCAGAAACTTCTAATGAGGAGGTTAAAGGATCCAGGTTTATTTCTCATGAGGAAAGAGGATACTCCGATGACTTAAGAGGTCTTCAGAGTTAGATAAAGCAACTGATTGAAAATACAAGTAAATAGATAAGTCTGGCAGAAGTATTTAATGCTAGAGGTAGCGGAATAAGCTACTACAGGTGGTGACTGAAGCAAAAAGTTTAAATGAGTTCAAGAAAGACCAAAATTAGTTTTCAAATTAAACAACAGAGCAAGAGTTTCAAAAACAGTCAGTTTGGTTTTTGCTCATGGAAGGGAAACCTTAACCTTATGTGTCATCTTTTTAGCGCATCTTTGAGGTCTCTAATATTGTATGCCATTTGCTCTTTTAATAAAGTAGGTTGTACACACATTTTATTAAAACAAAACAACGATTAATCTCAAAAAGAAAAATCTGACACCACACCAAGAAATAAACCAAATGTGCAACACTCATGGGTGGATCAGACTGGCCTTCCCAAAAATCATATTTTGTAAATGGACACAGGCCACACAAGGATTCAGACATGACTGGAAGGCCTCCTGAAAAGGATGCTTCCCAGAACTGCATCTGCCTTTATGCCCCAAGCTGAAAGCCACAAGCCCAGCCAGGTCTGCTACAGACATACAGCTGTCCTACCTTCCTTTCCCTCCCCTCGGTTACACAAGGAGAATCGTTATGCAGCCCAAGGCCACGAAACAATTTCAGCTTTAATCTGTGCCTGTAAAACACCATGAATAGACCTCATGGGCTATGCTGAGCTTGGACAATGTCAGAAGTTTGACCTAATATCTCAAAACATTTGATGCTGCTCCTATTAGTTTCAATACCTAACTCAACAGAAGACCTGTCTAAATATGCGTTGAAAGAGATGAAGAGGATATCCAGGAAAGTAAGCAGTATTTATGATTAACATTAGGACAAGTAGTACAAATGGAGGCAAAAAAAAAAAAAAAAAAAACCAACACACACCACAAACCAGATTTAAAGGAAAAGGCAAGAAAAGGCAAGGATTCAGAAAAAAACATACAAAAAAAGCCATGAAGAAAGCACATCATCCCAAATAAGTAAGAACATAAGCAAGAGTAAAACGAAGAACAGGGAGATGAAGAAACAGAAAAGTAAATCAGCTTTAATCCAAATACTTTGTCAGCCGTGCTGCAACACAATTATTGAATTACTTCCTACATTTCAATCAGCATGTATGCACTCACCCAAATAGCCAGGTCTTAATCCACATCACTTTGTTTTTGCTACTCAGCTCTAGATTACATCCTTGTCTTTCCCAGAATTGAGAGACTTAATTAGGACCTTGACATACAGCATGGCTCAACACCCTGTGCACTTTCTGGAGTAACAGAGCCACTTTCTCTCAGACCTCTTTCCAACCTCCTCAGCATCTTCAGCCAATTTCAAGTCAGTGTCTGGGTTGCTTGCAGCCCCAGTACGAGAGCAGTTCTTTAATGGCGGAACGAAGGTCAGAATGCAAACATGAACGTTGAGGAAGAAGGCTTGTAGGTGAGGAGAACAGGTGGGGGGGAACAACAACAACAACAAAAGTACTGTTTCCAAATATGGAGTGCCAATTAAAAAATGAGAACCACCGATTTAAAATATAACTTTAGGCTTTAAAATACATTAGGTGAAGAGTCAGCCTTACTAGTGAATTAGCCAGCTTCAGTGGGTATGAATCTGGCTGCTAGTATTACTTGAGCTTTCCCTCCCCCCACCCTCCCCCCAATCAGTTTCATTGTGAAAGAAGTTAATTATTATTTTCATTACCAGATGCATACATTATAAAATGAGCCTACACAAAGACAACGAGCACTCTGTAAGGAAATAGGTGTAATAACTAGAACGATCTGTTTATGTTTGAATCTCTTCATTTTTACTGCATACAACAAGCCTACTTTTTAAAACATACTTTAATAAAATCATTCAGAATAGTCATAACACTAAAATTGACACACACTTTTTTTAAAAAAAGAATTATTCCATTTTAAAAAAGAATTACGTAATTGTAATATCACTTGAATGCAAACAACTGTTTTGATTTGATTTTACTTCCTTGTCAAAAGTTCCAGAAAAATTTATCTTGAATGCATTTCAGAAAAACAGAATACTACACATTTTTTATTTTTACTTTTTTCAAAAATAATCCTGGAGACATCCATTATATAGTGTACCCAGAGAAATAACACTGTAGCAGCCATATAATATGCTGGTATTCCAGATGAAGTGTGGTAAAATTCAAGAGAAAAAAATAAATGGAGTTTGCAAGTAAAATAAAGATACATGTATTTACTTGTTTAGGTGTTCAGCAGCATAATAAACAAACACAAATCTCAAAGCCCTGAAGCTATAAAAGCAGAATTGTGTGGATATAATAGTAGCAAGCGATAGAAGAATAACATCTGCATATTAGTTATAGTTCAAAATCAGAGTCAAATTACTGATTTCTAGCAACAGCAATAACATGAGTTCTTGTGCTTCATGTCCATATTTAATAATATGGCTCAACACTCCATTTTCACCCAGGATCCAGCTTAAATAAGTCATTTACTTTTCATGGCCCACCAAACGTGCTGGGCAACTTACAGGTAAATACCAAGCCTGGCACTAGCACATACACTCTTTCTAGTGAGAGTATCCCTGTCCCTATGGGGTTTACAGTCTGACCACTTGTAGCATCTGTGCACACTCACATGTAAATCAATTGCTGCTAGACAAGGGCAATTCAACAAGCTGCTACTTCCAGCTCTTTGAAGATGTTTCCTGCTCCAGAGCTGAGCAAACCATACACGTGCTCACTTCCTGCCAGTGATTCTGCAGAACCCAATCTTGTAGTAAAATCCGCCACTGGTGTCCACGTACACTGACTCAAAAGGACCAAGGAATCAGAAAATGTTTGCTTCTGCTGCCCCTGCTACCCTTTTCTGGGGCCTGATGCCCTTGCAGTGCTCCAGCATGAATTGTTAGCTCTACCCGGGCAGATTTCTGGAGGCCTTAGAACGTCAACTTCCATTTAGAAAAAGTGTTGAATCTTTACTCATCTAGGATGGAGGGCATTTGACACTTAACCACAAGCCGTAATAACAGAGTGCCCTTGTCTTTCCATTCTTAGATGTGGAAGCCAAGCCAGAATTCACTTGACCAAACAAAGATGTTTACAACATAGGTGTCAGTATCTGAACAGGTCATGTAAGTCTCCCTTTGGAGTGGAAAGAGCTAGGCTCTGCTGCTGAACCCATCCTACAGCATGTGTCTAAAGGAGGTCAAACAAATCACACCCTAGAAGCGCCTACTTCTGTCCACTTCCTGTTAAGAGTTCTACAGGGTTCCTGTTTCTGTCCACTGAATGTATATAGGTTCTTCTCTCCCATCCTCTACTCAGGAGGCAGACATCTATAAGACAGGTGAGACAAATCCCATGCTATGTCCTAGCTCCATCATAGTCACCCCCATATCAGGATCAGCAACAAAATACTGATCATGCAAGCTCTCACAGTTTCCCACTCAGTACAGCGAATGCCTGCTAGTGGGTAACACCAGTCCTTCACATAACTGCTTTTATTTACATGACATGAATTACTATGTTTATTTCAACATATTCAGCAGCTTGCACTTATTCCTTCATTATTTTTCCTCTCGGATGCCACAAAAGTTGCCTCACTCTGAGTAGTAAGTCTTTGCATTAGTATAGAAACTTCCCCTCTTCATTACCAGTCTTAAAACAGAAAAACAAACAAAAAATTTTAGCAAGAAACCTTTCCCTTTTGGTGTGACCTATATATTTTCTTCTTGTCTATTTCCTTTTAGTTTTCCATTTCTTAAGTCTTCTCTTAAGCCTTTTTTCCTTTGTTCTACATTTTTTTAAAGTATCATCCAAAATATACTGAAACCAGTGAATCTTCAGTGGATTTTGGATCAAGTCACCTGATCAATTCGATCATTTGTGTTACCTCTTAATTTTTCTTAGCGTCCTCATTTTCACTTGGATCATCAAGAACTAAAATTACGAATATTCTCAAGTGCTCACATTCTACTGGTCTATTTCCTACCTTTCCCAGAAAAAAAAAAAAAAAAAAAACCTTTCTGTATTTCTAATCTTTCATTCCTCCCCTTTCTTCTCCTAAACACTGGTACAGAAATTCTCTAAAAACCAGACTGACTGGAAAGATGTTTTCAAAAAATGGGAGGTGGTCAGAGCTTTTCTATCATGTCCAAAGCAGACATGCAAGCTGAATTCTATCAGACTGTACGACTATGCAAACCTGAGCAAAATGAGACACAATGTAGTTGTACTATTAGAAACTTGTCCCAGATCCTTAAATTAAATTTTAAGGTTCTAGATCAAATTTATCCCCTCTGCACCTCTCTAATCCCTTTATGACCATGATCATCTTGATCAGCTATTGTGCCTTTGCCACGCTTCTCACAGAAGTTGTAGGAGAACAGAATTTTTGTGGCTCAAAGTTATCAGTGCATTTGTACTCCAACAGTTCACTTTAATTTTCAGAGAATCATCACAGAATGGTTTGGATTGGAAGGGACCCTAAAGATCACCTAGTTCCAACCCCCTGCCATGAGCAGGGACACCTTTCACTAGAGGAGGCTGCCCAAAGCCCAGTCCAACCTGGCCTTGAACACCTCCAGCTTCTCTGGGCAACTAGAGTTCCAGTGCCTCACCACCCTCTGAGTGAAGAATTTATTCCGAATATCTTATCTAAATCTCCCATCTTTCAGTTTAAAGCCATTCCCCCTTGTCCTATCACTACACACCCTGATAAAGAGTCCCTCTCCAGCTTGCCTGTAGTCCCCCTTTCAGTACTGGAAGGCTGCTCTCATAAGGTCTCCCTGGAGCCTTCTCTTCCCCAGGCTGAACAACCCCAGCTCTCTCAGCCTGTCTCCACAGGAGAGGTGCTCCAGCCCCCTGATTATCCTCGTGGCCCTCCTCTGGACACACTCCAACAGGTCCATGCCCTTCTTTTGCTGGCGGCCCCAGAGCTGAATGCAGTACTGCAGGTGGGGTCTCAACAGTGGAGTACAGGGGGAAAATCACCTCCCTCGACCTGCTGTTCACTCTTCTTTTGTTGCAGCCCAGGATACAATTGGCTTTCTGGGCTGCAAGTGCACACTGATGGGTCATGTTGAGTCTCTCAACAACCAACACCCCCAAGTCCTTCCCCTCAGGGTTGCTCTCAGTCTACTCTCCACCTAGCCTGTATTTGTGCTTATCATATAACACACCAGATAAAACCACACCTTCTCAAAATTACTTTCGTTCCTGAACTTTTTTCTTCACTAAATTGACCAGTTGCTTCAGAAATTGCAGAAAAAGCATCAAACACCTCATGGGGCAAGGTGGGCCTATTACGGTCTATTCAGCAATGAGGCTTGGGGGGTTACTTTAAGCTTAAAGAACTTGGTGATGATTTTAATGGTTTGACAAACCTCGTTTCCCAGCAGGAAGGAAGCTTTCTGTGACTGGTAGTGTATGTAGCATCTTCCACAAAGCTGAAGAAAAATAGCGTGCATCTAAATTTAACTTACTGTACTTTCAAATTGCTCTCAGTGAGAAAGTACCTTTTGCTTTAATTTCCATGCAAAACGTTCAATAAAATTCACAAAAAAAGCCCTTTTACGTATATATTCAAGTATGCTTTTTTTTCCCCTCTAAAATATGTTTCATATGTCTTCCTACATGGCTCAAGTGGAAAAGTCTTCGTGTAGCGATCATAAACCAATACGAACTTGTCTTTCTTCAGGGGCAAAGGAAAACTGGAGAAGTATTGAACAATTCCTCATCTTCACAGGCAAAGAAATCAGATATGCCTGGAGCTGAGCCGTCTCAGCAAACTGACTCCATCAGACCAGGTTGGGAACACATTCCACAGTCAAAAGTCCTTCTCGAAGAACTTCCTGCCAATGGCTACTTGACATTAAAAACTAGGATGATCTAGGTCAAGTATCCCAGTTGACATTAATTGCTATGTTGGATCAAAAAAAAAAGCAGGCAGCCTCTTAGCCAGAGCTCAAGTCACGTTATGGCTTAAAAGCAATCAAGGCCAAAACCTTGAATTACACCCAGAAGCCAAAAGGAAGCCAACACAGCTGTTGAAGAACTGCCCGAGCGTGTTCTCGCCACCCTTGCCCTCTCTGCAGACAGGCAGCTGCCTGCTTCTCAAACCGAGGCTTTGTAGCAGCAGTCAAGTGCAGCCTCAAGAACAGGCTACCCTCTAGCCTCATGTGAAGGTGACAGACTTGGAGATTATTACTCCAAAATGAAACCTGCTTAAGTAGACTTTATTTTTTTTGTCCTGATACAGAAAGCTGAGAGACTGCTGGCTGTAAATGTCTCAAAAACAGCAAGTTACAAAATGCTTATACAAGATGTTGGATGAAACACTCCTGCTGCTAGTAAACTAGTACCACCCACTGCTAGTACTATACCTCCATTTGCTGTTACTTCTACCTCTATGTACTCTGAAGGTAAATCTTGTGCTATGTCCAACTGGAAAGGAAAGATGACCTGGAAAAGCAAGTCATCTTTGTATTGACAGGAGTACAAGACCAGGTCACTCTTAATTATTGATAAGAGAAAATGAGTGCTTCAGAACACCATGTTCAAGAGCATTGGCTGAAAACAGAAAAACACACTCCCAAAGAAAAGGATTGCATTCTTTGGTTTTCTGTTTTGTAAACAGAATATGCAATTCTGTCCAACTATTACATGGAATAAAAATAACCGCATGATTTTTTGAAAGCAAAGTAGGTAACGTTTCTGAGGAAGAATTTGGAGAAAGAGAAATGAGTAGCAAGATGCATCAGCACAAGAAGACTCAAAAAAAACGGACAATTTCGGGGGTGGAGAGGGCACCAACAGATAGTAACTAAGTAGTTAAATCTATCACTGTTGACAAGGCCAAAACCAGAATAAAGGGTTTAAAAACCTGAAACATGCATCTGATACCAGAGATATCTCAGATTACATCATTCTTGCTTTAAGAGAAGATTGATTAGGAACAGTAGTAATTTTGAAAATACACCTTACTAATGCAAACAGGAGAATGAAAATTCAGTTTCAATCCCAGAGTCAGCTGATTGCCAGTGCCAAGAAGGTCACATTCTGGAACCACTGCTCATGTTAAAGACCATCTCCTTCTACATATTCTTCCAGTTATTTCCAAAATATTACTTACAGAAGAGAAAGAAAACGAAGTTCACAACGAGTTCATGTAAAGAAGAAAAGGAACTCCATGAGCCCTTGCCATTAATGTATTTTCCAAAGCTACTGTTTGAACAGAAGAAAAACAGGGGACTCACCTTATGCATCCACACAGCTTGAGCAACACAGCTTTTTAAGCAACAGGCATAAAAGGAATTGATTTTTTTTTTCTTTTTTTTTTTTTAAAAAAAGAGAAAAAGATGAAAATATATAGCTGTACTCCATAACTCATAGGTTTCCAAATCATAATCAATATTTTCCTTTGCATTTAAGAATTGCTGAATTTTAATACTTTTTACATGTCCAAATGCCAGAAAAAAATAACTAATAATGTAGATAACTGTATTAGAGTCTGACTGTAGTTTGCGAAGCTCCTTGCAAACCCAATATGGGTTAAGTGTCCACTTATATTGTTATGAAACTTCTATACAGTGCTGTAATACAATAGCTCAAGCAACAGACGCTGAGCTAGTATTTAGCATACAGCTTGATAGCTGCATGTAGACCCAAATACAGCTGGAAAACCAAGAATCTACAGCAAATCCAACAATATTTGTATTATTTTATTCAAAATCTTAAGAATATAGGTGTTAAAATATACTTTTCAAAGCAAAAACAATTTTTGAAAGAAGTAATTATCAGTCAAGCCAACTACTTGACAATTACACCACATGCAGCCCTGTGGACCATTGGCAGCTCAGTTAGTCCAATGACAAGACAAAAGGACTTCCCCCCGCCCTTGTCAAATACAAGCTGCTTATCCAGCATATATTTAACACTTTCTCTAAATTTTCTTATTTGCAGTTACTACTTAGAGTTCCACATTTAGCTCAAAATTTTTTGTGTCAGGGATCATTTCCTAAAAATCTAGCCAGTGCCATTTAATAAAACAAACAAAAAAAACAACCTAAAACATAATGCCTTACTTTTTTTCCCCTGTTCTATACTGTGCATAGCGTTCCAGACCCAGGTAAGGAATAAAATGTTCAGGTATGGCAACAGTCGAAATTAACCCTAAAAGTACTTGTAATAAGAACTACACAACATTTCTCAATGCAAGCCAACAGGAATCACTATAGCCTCACTATACTACAGGGAGTAAGACTGGCCAGCCTCCCCAGAGGCCAAATTTTACCAACTAGAGCAGCTCCTTCCCTTATCCATAATATCTGCAGCTGATAGCCTATTAATACTTCTGAAGAGGCTTTTTGATTTGGAAATACCCAATCATTCCTTTTCTGCTCTTTCATTCATATAGGGGCATCAATACTTTGTGATGGGTCTCCTATAGTCTTCAGAGCAAAGCTCTGGTACACTGCATATTGAACAGGTATTACATATGCAAATTCTTAGCACAGACGACAGTTTAGACAGCTGCATAGACTAAAGACTGATGACAGGAACCAAGAATACCAGCAAGACCAACTTCTGTGTCAAAGGCAAAATGCCTCCAGATCTGGGCGGCCTTTGCTCAATCCCCTTAAGTGTGGCAGCCAGCTAAGGCCCAGCAATTTACAGCGGGCAGACCAAGGTTTCTTTCTGTTTTTGCACAGCCTGGCATCACCTTTCTACATCAAGCAGAGAACTCGAACACTAGGACTATCCAGGACCCCTTAAGATTGCTAAAAAGGAGAAAGCCAGAAAGGAATTCTTGAATTCATTGCACATGCACCGAAAACGCAAGGCATATGCACACAGCATGCACAACTCCACACCACCCTTGACAATACACATCTTTGGAAATGCTCATTTCTGCACACAGATTTATTTAGCACAACCTAATCCCTGAACTCCCTGCCCCCATCTCTCTCCTACTGCTGTAAGTGGCATTACTATACTACACACACATGCACAATAAGAATATTTAAGTGACATTTATTTTGATTCAGGATAAGTGTTATAATGAGCTGTTAATAATATGTTAAGGGGTAAAAAAAATAGTAGTATTTGAGCAAGAGAAACTACAGTCTTTTAAACCATTTTCCAACAAATGTACTCTCTGCATTTCTAGACAAATTTAATAAGTACATAAATAACTTCTACATTGAGCATTTTAGAAGTTACTTGAAAAGACATTACTTGCTTTTGTTGTATCTCACTAAAAATTTTACTTTAGCTAAAAAAGCATATTTCTAAGCTTTTAAATAAATTGATACACCTAATAATTAGGAAAAAAATAGCTAAAAACCTCCAAACCTATGAAGTGGTAAACTGTAAAGCATGTTTCCATTTTGTCTACTTAATGTTTATTCAGTTTGGCCATTACCTAATAATGGTTTCATGTTCCTTGATTAGAAAAATCCCAAGAACCTGAAACTTGAGAAACTAGATCTCCTTTGGCCATTTCATAAGTTAACCTACAGGATAAAAAAACAAAACAAAACAAAAAAAACTTGTAAATAATTTCAAGCCTGTGTTCTTCACCTGTTATTACAAAACTTAAAGGAATTAAGTGGTCTTCATAAATTCAATTTTGTTTAAATCAGTTTAGATTATCCAATGCATTCAGAATTTAATCTGACAACATGTGCCTTTCCACAAATACTAGGCTAGAACAGTCATTTATTAACTATAGTACAGATTTACATTCTATACTGAAAGGACGTTACACATATGAGACAGACTTCTGATTTAACAAAATTTCCTTTAGCAAAACTAGAGCAGAATCTCATAAGCCTGACTCAAAAACATCCTCTTCTGAAGTACCTGATTATGCTTTTTCTCTTTACTTCGAAGAAGTGCTAAAATAAGTAAATAAAATTGGAAAAGAAAGACAAAAAAAGGGAGGCAAAAATAGAAAGCTTTCAACACTGCTACAGCTTCTTGGAATGAAAGACTCTTCTTGCTCAGAGAATCACCTAATATACATAAGATTGTGTTTTCTTTATCTATCTCTTGCTGCTGTTCTTGGTTTTCTGCCCATAAGTTCAGGTGGGCCTACTGGAGAGAAGGGGGAGGTGATTAAAATAAATAAATAAATAATAAAATCACTCCCAGTCCCCCATTTTCCTTTGCTTTTGCCCTTGCACCAACTTCTCTCTACATATGACATCCTCCAACTTCCCCCAACCCTTTGATCAATAACAACACTCTTTCCTGATTCTGCAATAAGCTGGCTCGGATAACTAAGACAGCAGACATTTATATTATTTTTAACAGGACAAATAACTGCATCTCCTTAAACTGCTCCCAGCAGAGTAATACCACTGTCTATGCCTGCATTAGTGAAGCAGAAGGACTGATGGGCAAGAGAGAGGACTTCTCTGTTCAGCGAAACCTGTCTGGAATATCAATCTACGTACTTGGTCTTTAGAGGTAATGTTTCACTCTTACAACTCTCCAGTATTGCCATCTCTAATGAAGTGAATACGCCCAAGTTTTTCTCTCATATATGCAACGTCAACCTTCTGTGCAGGAAAAAAATCTCACATTATTTGATGACACCAGTTCAAAATTCAAACTGATTAGAAGAGGTTAGACAATCCCCATTGATACCTACTTTGAATCCCACCTGCATCAGCCACATACACAGGCAGTGGAGCATTTGCCTCCACATTACTAGGTCCAGTAAGAGATGTACCTCACTACCATAGACTTGAAGCACAGGTTCTCTTTGCCTTCTAAACTCTAGCAAGAGTAGAGAAATATATATACAATTTCAATTTTCTATCCATCTATAAAAGGATATTTACTCTATTTGTTTCTGAATTAAGGTTACGTCTGATGAGAGGGTTACATGTTGTCTTACCTGGTCTTAGTTTTCTCCTGGTAACTAATACACAGGCTAGTCTAATGCAGCACATTGATAGGAAAACATTGCCACTCTTGCTAGTTTTATGCCAGCATGTTTCCTTATATTCTATTGCACTTGTTAAATAATGCCTCTGTGCAGTTAGAAGCTGTGTTTTGCCAGTGCTAGACTGAGTGATCACCCAGGAATGCTGGTTTGAGACTGCAGCAGTCTGGGATGGGGTATACTTTTGCCAAGGAACTCCCTTCTGGGTGCTCAGCCCAACTTAAGTCCCTCTGTTTTGGTCCCACACCTGTAAAGTTATAACAGTCCCATTCTTCCTCTGTTTTAGTGTGTGCTTGTGTTTTTACACTCCAGAATACTGTGGAGTTCTACTTCCAGCCACAATTTCTCTACTCCTGTAATACAAGACAGTCATTATCATATGAAACAAAAACACAGTTAAATTCTTGGGGTGGTTAAGGGAGGAGAATCCCTTTTGCCTCAGATATAATCTACTACCACCAGCAAATGAAACTACAATAATCAAACCACCAGCTCACAGGAGATGCTACAGTTTCACTGATTTTCATGCTGAGGTCCCACTGGAATCAGCACACTTAAGGGACTGACTGCTGTTCTTGGAAAAGGCACGTTTACTACAATCTAGCTATTAAAAGGAATAACTAAGATAACTTCTTTGTTTTTATATGCTGAGATTTAACTGTTGGGTCACAACGTCAGCCTCTACCTCTAAAAAAGAGCCCACTTTCCGAGGCCTACTTCTCTTAAATTTGTGTGTTCCGCTTTAGGATGATGTTCTCTCATGCTCAGTGTTGAGGTTTACAAGAGGAGCAGGAAGCGGTGAAAGCAAACCAAGATTTCCCTCACAACAGGAATAAATATTTTAAAATGTCATGAATGTACAATTTTGCTTGTTGAAAGAGATGCATGCAGCTATCCCTTTAAAAAAACTCTTTTAGGACCAAAACCTTTTTACATCATCTTTCTCACAGGTATACATTCATATGCTGTAATCTATTTTTAGAATGTCCTTTCTAGATTAATTTTTAAACTCAACTCTAGATACTTTTTACTCTCCTTACTTCTTCTAGCCTCCCTCTGCCCAGATATGCCTGCTGAGTCTGTCTATTGTTGAGTCTGTCTATTGCACTACCGAAAGCAGCAAGGATACAGCAGTCAGTCTCCCACAAGTTTGCATATCACACTTGCACACTCAGAACAGAAAGAAAAAAAAAAGAAAAAACACTCGCAACCAAAAAAGTTGAAGAGTAAACCCTGTGTACAAGAACAGGGCACAGCACTTACAGGCCAAGACCTATAACTTCCTGCAGCATGCATACTATTATACGTACTTTCTACCACAGTAGGTGACATACAAGTATCTAATTGCATGTTAGAAGGTTTAGAAAAACAAAAAAAGTCAGTGCTGTTCCCATACTTTTATACAAAGAAGAACACACAAGCATACCTGCCTTCATGCATGAGGTAGCCAGCCTGAGCTTACACTTGACAGTATCTCTGTAACAGAATAAACCCACCACAGACTTTATTATATACATATGTAACTAAACCTTCCAGCAGTTTTCTCTCTACTAGACGTATTTCAACTCCCATAGCTTTAGCTATGCCTGATACAGCTCATGAAAGGTACAATTTTAACCACTGCCTATTTAGAAAGGTCTTGTACCTGAAAGCCTGTATATAGAACAGACATCTTTTGAAAGGAAATAAAGACGTCAGACATCCAGAGATGAGAGTATGAACTATTTAAGGAAGAATTAAGTTGCCTTAGACTACGTCAGCTCTTCCCACTTCACTTGCAAACAGCTGGAAGAACTATGGGGATGCAGGGTGGAGGGGAGGAATTAAACTGGCTATTTTACATTAGCTAACCAACATGCAATATGTGCAGCAGACCAAAACTCAAGCAGCCACTGATCGATGCCAAAACTCCTCCCCAGAGCTGGGAGGTACAGCATACAACTGTTCTTTCATATAGTAGTTCTAGACAGGAAAATATTTTCTGTGACCCATTGTATTTTGATATTTTTCCATTTTGTTTATGCCCTGGACTGGCTACCAGGCTCAGAGCGGTGCAAGCACATGATACCTTCATAATGTATTTTATAAAAACATACTGTAAAGCTATTAATACAATGATCATGGAGTACCAAAAAAAAAAAAAAAAAGAAGCAGGGAGGGTAGAATAGATTGCAAATTCTGCATTCAATTCACGTCATTGCTCCTTCCTCTGAATTGTTTACCAAGTCTCAAGACTAAAGAATAATCCCTTTGGACTAGGTCGAGTATTTAAAATTGCCATCATCCACGCACTGTTAAC